>CACKRE030005066.1:100030-113681 GCA_902602495.3 Ectocarpus sp. CCAP 1310/34 | reverse complement strand
GGGGGGGGGGGGGGGGGGGGGGGGGGGGGGGGGGGGGGGGGGGGGGGGGCTCTTAAGCGGTGAGTGGTGTCCCTGCGTGTTGATTTGGCGGGAAAAGCTGAGCCGAAAAAAATGGAGAATACCCACTAGCAAGTTGGTTGAGAGATTTACGTGCTGGTTGTTGTGCTGTTTTTTTCGTCGGCTTTCGTCGGCTTTCGTCGGCTTTCGTCGGCTTTCGTCGGCGTTTTGCGGCGAGGGTAACAGATGATATCCCAAACAACAAGACCCGAGAGTGAATGAACGTGTGCTGACCTTGAGATTATCTTTTCCGAACGCAACCGAGTTCCTGTCCTGGTAGAAGCCGACGCCGTACACCTCGCGGAACTCCCCCGCCGGAGCCTCGTAGTCTGGCTTGGCCTCGAGGACGATGAACTTGCCTCCCTTCTTCTTTTTGAGGATCTCCAAGGCAGCAGGCTCGTACCCGGGGGCGATGATGCCGTCGGCAACCTGCACATGAATGTGACGAGTGTGGATGTTAGTCAAAAGTTGCGTGGCCAAAGAGGGAAGCGGGCAAGTTTCGTGAGGGGAGGGGGGTATGACGTACACGAGACAAGCATAGTTATTGAATCGAAAAGCAGGGACAAGAAAGCCTGACGTTCCTTTTCAGCAAAGAAATTTGTCGAAGGCCTTGCCGTCCACTGTTTGAGTAGGCAACACGGACTGCACCTGCACCCTCAGCAAAGAACCAAATCCAATTGAATCCCCAGTCTCCCTTACCGTACCCCTATCGCCATCTACCCGTTGGGGACCTCAGCGGTAGCATCGTCTACGACGTCCGTAACGGCACGTACCCTCACCCGTTTCACCCGACACGCCTCCAGAATAACCACTCACCAACCCCGCCCCCTCCACCACACATACCCTTCCCATAACCCTACCGCACACGCGGGTATTGTCTGCCAAACAGACAATGACCGCCGGTTTCGTGGACGAAAATGGACATTAAAAGAAAAAATGGGGGGCTCTTCTCAAGGTGGCGAGGGCCTGCAAATCTCTCTACACGCGTGATACAAAAGCAACAACGACGACGACAACAACAACAACAAGACTCTTACCTCCCTCTTGAGGACCTTAGCGGTGGCCTCGTCCACCACGTCCGACACCGCGGCGAAGTCTCCGAAGGACGACATGGGGTCGGCGTTGCGCGCTCGGATGTAGGCGATCGCAGTCGGGGTCATTTCGACGGAGCCCACCTATGCATCGTATTTTGTTGTCGGTGGGTGTTGGAAACAAAGGTAGACCGTCGTTGAAGAGATGCGGCAAGTACTTCGTATTCTATACCGCAAGAAAAAGAAAAGGAGAACCAATTTTGGAGCGTCTATCGTCGTAACCTGAAAAATCGGCAACTACTTCTTATGATCGGAAGAAACCGCCTTTGCCATTCGAGCGCAAGTTGCTGCCCAAGAAAACGCAAACAAACCAAGAATACACCATCAGATCTGCGATCACACCACGTCCCTCAACAACGACAAAACATAACCGAAATGCACAGTTGGTAACAAGAGTCACGGTAGAGCATAGTCTAGGGGTTTAGACGAATAGAATCGCAGAAACTTGCGTGCTTCGAGCTAGTGACGAGCCAAAGGGAGCGAATCGAACTTTGGCAGAGAGCACAACCCCGTTGCCGTATTAATGGTACTTATAGAACAGAAGTAGACACCACAACAGGATGGAGTAGTGGTGTCATGTCTTCTCCTTGTGCAAGTACATGAAATCCGAACACTGGACCCGCCCAACCCCCCCTGTCGCTGGAACCCAACGACTACAAGGCGTGCTTACGAACATTGTCCCGCCGTAACACGGACCTCTTCTCATTGGTCACGCAGTTCTGCACGCGCGTTCGATCCAATGAGAGAAAAATGCACATTTGACTCACACGTGTACGGGTAACCCTCCCTGACGAAACGTGGTTCATCGTCTCTGTTTTGTCCCGCTAAAAACTGGCGTTCTTTCTCATTCATGGAGCGGTTTTCAGATCGCAGTCGGTGCGAACAAAAGAAACACACACACACACACACACACACACACACACGCCCCTACGGGGTGTCCCAGATCATGGCCACGAGAAACATGTCATCGCACTGAGACTGACGGCTTTTCCTTGGTTAGGCTGTCATCGGTCTATCACGCTGATACGTACCCAAAGTCAACACCCAAAACTGAACACACACATACACGCACCTCGTAAGCGGCTATCTCCTCTTCGCTGAGCGGCACGGCCACCGCCGCGCCGGCGGGGCTGACGTGCTTGAACGACGCCGCGGCAGGCAGTCCCGTCGCCGCCTTGAGCTCCTTCACCAGCTGCCACGCGTTTGTCGCGTCCAGCAGGTTTATGTACCCCTGTGGTCGGCGACGAGGGGGAGGAGGATGCGAGGGTTTAGCGTTCAGTAGCCCACGCAGGTTTTACGTTAAGCAAACATATATGGGGGAGAGCGTGGAATCGGTGGAATTTCGGTTAGGGTTAGGGTCGACGTGACCCCTACCTCTCTATTCCATAGATAAACTGAAAAATTCGCGCAGACAGCCCTTGACCTTGGTGTAAGAGAGGGGTGAGGGGTTTGATGGTAAACACACACATAGAATGTCTGAGACGGTGGTGACTGCACGTGGGCAGGGGTGGGGTAGTGATGGATAGCGGGATGGGCGTGACGTTGGCTTAAGGCGAGTGGGCGGATGTCAGAGGCGGTGGCCGCACCCCCCTTTTCATACCGGGAATGTAGAGATGAGGACACTCGTATCAGAACCTCTATCATTGCATACTCGGCATATTTCAAACGCTGGCGGGTTGTGGCGGGGTAAGGGGATTAGGGTGTTGCCGAATTCTTCCACCCCAAACACCACCGCCGCCGCCAGCAGCAACGGATCAAGCCGCAACAGCACCAAGTCAATAGTCTCAACACACCGCCGCGGCCGCCACACACACCAACACCACCACCACCATACACATGTACGACAACAACGACGACAGCGAAGACGACGACGTACCGGGACTCCGCCGAGCACCGTGAACGGAAGATCCCTCCCGGACAGCGAGTACACCCCGGCCGCCTTAGGCGGAAGGACATAGTTTCGAGACAGAGCAGAAGAACAGAGCAGCGACAGCGCGGGGCCGCGTGGTTGGGGGAGATGTCAACGAGAGCGATGCGGAAGGCACGGAAGAAACCAACGAACCACGGCATTTGGTTGAATGGCCCCGAAGCCTGGGAAATCCGATAGAGTCTGCTGCGGGACACGGGTGGGCGTTCGCATCAGCTTTCTGTGCTGCACACCGCAACTGTGATTGTTGTTATTCTACTCCTCAACAACAACGTAGAGCACAGAGTGGTGGTTCGTCCCTCATGTAATTATCAACTTGCTCTTGCCCTCCTTCGCGTCCCAAGCGACTCATCATCCAGCCCTAGATATATGAAAAAAATGTTCATCTGACATGAGCCGAAACAAAAAAAAGCGTGGGATCAAGCCGCTCACTTATTTGTAATATCGATCGAGAGAGGTTGTCCCGGAGACGATGCACCACTCCATGCACAACGACCAAAACGACCACCCATCCCATCCGTATAGCCTGCCCGTCTCGCTCACCTTCTGCTGAGGGTTGCACCCGTACTTGAGGCCCATCTCTCGGTGGTACACCCGCGACGTTACAGGGGCCGCCGAGCCCAGCTGCCCGCAGAACCAGGAGCTGATGGCGCTGTCGTACGCCGCGGACAGCGCGTACGCCGCCGCCGCGAACGTCCGCCGGGTGCCGAGGGGGGTGCAACCGTCCTGGATGGCGGTGGCGTTTTCAGGAGAGGGGGACGGGNGGGGGGGGAGGGGGGTGTACTCATACTCATAGTCGTGCATGCCGTAGTCGTTAGGCCATTGACCTCGCATCCATACAAAGACGGGACGGCGCACGCCGGGTTTTCACCGGACCAGGCTAGCACATCACCGAGCGCGAAGCGCCGTGAGGTATTCGGCGCGCGCATGGAGAGTGCGTTGCATCCTGCGCCGTGAAGAGGGGGGNGGGGGGGGGGGGGGGGGGGGACGTGGTGCACTCGTCCTGGATAGCGGCGTTTTCGAGACGGGAGGGGGGAGGAGAAAGAGAACGGAAAGGAGGCGGGAAGAGGAGACGCATCCGTATGATGGCGTTTTCGAGAGGGGTTAGGAGGGGGAAGGGGGGGGGTACTCATAGTCATGTATGTCGTAGTCGTTAGACCATTGACCTCGCATCCCTACAAAGCCGGTTCTCACCGGACCGGGCTCTCACATCACAAAGCGCGAAGCACCGTGAGGTATTCGGCGAGTCACATGAAGGGTGCGCTGCATCCTAAGGGTGTTCGGCATCTTGTGCTTACTTCCTTGCGTACGGATGACAGCTGCGTTTGACTATGTATTTTTTGGTGCTTTCACTTTCATAGACAGTTATGAGCACTGTGTAGCTGCCTCGAGAGTGCTTGACCATTTCAACACAACGTGGTGCGACTTTCCCCTTTCGCGTGGAGTGAGGGTTCTCGACCCCGCACAACATAATTTACTCGACCACCAGTCATGGTTACCGCCAAAAAAAAAAGGGAGGCAAAAAAAATAGCCTGGTTGCCGAGCTCACGAAGTGATCGGCTTGTTTCACAACATCGCTGNGGGGGGGGGGGGGGGGGGGGGGGGGGGGGGGGGGGGGGGGGGGGGGGGGGCATCGCCATTTCGTGATACGCCAAACATGTACGCAGTATCGAATGGCGGCGCGCAACCGCCGTAGGCAAGAGAGTCTTGGGGAACGAAACGAGAGACGGGTTCGACAGCTACTGTACATGCCGCCCCGTTCATCGCCTCCCGCCCTACGAATATCCACAACACACCAGACATTCCCACACTTCCGCGTGTATGCTGCTGCTGCTGCTGCTGCGAATAAAGGTGATCGATCTCTGGCGTTGCCTCTTTCTCCCTCTCCTTGTCGGTCTACACCCGGCCCTCCTTCTCGTGTCGCCGTCATCACCATCACCACCGAACCAAACCACTCACGTTCGCTTTCATCTCCGCCATGACCGCGGGGTACTGCTCCGGGCTGGTGCAGATGGTCACGTACTTGTGGTTCTTGGCGGAGCTACCAAAGCACACCGCGAGAAAAGGAATGCAAAACGGGGGGGGGGCGACAAGAGCAGACGCCAGAAAAAAAAGAAACGGCAGTTAGATACAAGAGGGCAGATCAAGAAAAAAAATATCGGGGGGCATAGAGTGGCTTGGGGGCTGTACGGTTTGACGAGAAGGTTTGGAGCAAGTAGGGGGGGGGGGGGGGGGGGCACTTTATTATTGCACACCCGAGACAGAGGGCCCTTGATCGTCATGAACCTGACCACCGTTCGTAGTCCCAAGGGCACAAAAGCCACAAGCTCGAGTGCTATGTGTCAATTGCCAGTACGGGAGGTGTTTGGGGGGTAGGGTGACGTGGATTCGAAGCGTTGGTCCCCGTCGTCGCGTTAACGGTAGGGTATACTAGGGTGAAGCCGGACAGGCGGAATAAAAAACTCGTAGTACATCGCTAGTCTCAACAACAAACGACATCAGCGCGCGACCCCACCCCTCCCTGAAATCTCACCTACGCAGCATGGACGGTCCCCCGATGTCGATGTTCTCGATGCACGTGTCGAAGCCGCTGCCCTTGGCTACCGTAGCCTCAAACGGGTACAGGTTGAGCACCACCAGGTCGATAGCCTTCGCGCAATGCAGGGCAACGACCGAGGCGTTTTCGAGTTAAAAACGACGCCCAAGAACAATGTTTTCGAGTTGTCACATATACAACACACAACAAACAAGAGATCGAACAACAAGCTAAAGAGCGCTGGCCACAGATGGAGTGTGGGAGACAGTATCCGTGAGACAACAAGGCAGGCTTCGGTTTCGGAGCCTGCAGCAAAGAAGTGGGGCGGCCCATGTCCTCCAGGACAAGAGCGAGGAAGCTCCAAGTCCCCTCATGCACCGCCCCCACCCAACCACCCCGTTCCCATGCGCGCGCCACAAAACAACGAGAAATGCGTGAAGAGGGCTATGCATACCAGTACATGGAAATCGCGCCAAGATGGCCGTACACTTTGGCGAAGGCTTCTCACAGCAGAAGCAATAATTAATAGGGGGTTATGTTCCAACAAAGGGTCCTTTTTTCCATTCCAAATCCGATTCTTCTGAGTGAGAAACCACAGACGGGTAATGTTCTAAGCCGAAAGCTTGGAGTACATGGCTACAAGTCTTTCGAACCTACTCACACTCGCGCGCCCCACAATATGGATGGAGACGACTTACCACCGTAGCACAACGAAAAAGAGCGACACCAACCCGTTTCTTGCCACCCCTCCACGCGACCCGACTACCGGTCAGTTCAAGCTTACCTTCATCCCCTGGGATTTCATCGCTTCCTCGTGCTCCTCGTTGCCCCTCACGTGCATGATGCCGCCGTGCACGCTGGGGTGCAGTGTCTTGACGCGGCCGTCCATCATCTCCGGGAAACCCGTGTACTCCGACACCTGTTAAAGACGTACGAAGTACATATTTTTTCGTGAATTTCTTCTGACGCATAGTAGTCAGAGTTCTCAATACGTTCCGCCATGAAATATCAGCGAATGCACTGCTTGGGATTTACGTTACGGACAGATCACTTTCATTTTTTGGCATAAAGAGCCGGTTGAAGTTAAAGGGCTGGCTCTACTTTTTTCACACACACCAGCACAGAAGCAGCAGTGAAACTACACTCTGCATCGATCGCCCAACGCCCGACACGATGTGGTGCAGCATGGTCCACAACCACCCCCAGGGCATCTTGCTGCCTACACATGCTCTTGCTGAAGGATTGACGGCATGTGTCGAGCGTTGCGAAAGGGCGACGCGCGTGCGTGTGAGGTGTGTCGCCTTGCACACTCTGTCTGGGTGCATCTGCATTCCAGCTCAAAAACGTCGCGTCTCTCTCAGGAGACGCTCACAACACTTCACACAGACCCATGTCGGTTGGTGGCAAGGTACCTCGAGGGCTGTGGAGCATGCATCGTCGAGCGTTCACCCGATGCTAGCATCTATTTGGGAGATTTGGGAGATTTTGGTGACTTGGTCGCGGGTCATGCTGATCAGATTCCGGATGGTGACATTTTGGCATCGCTAAAAGTAAAACTTTCGGGCAAATGGGACTGGTCCCGGGAACGGTGCTGTCGAAGATAAAAAGAGAAAAAAAATCCGAAACTGTCTGATCCATGAACATTTGTATTGATGTGTAGGCATGTCAACCATTCTCGGGGTACCGACGCCCGATCAGAATGACAAGAAGCAAATGTAAATGGTCCTCGTGGAAACACCGAAAACGCCACATGGTTGCAACCGCAGAAACGCGCGACAAAAGCATTAACAACAACAACAGCCCTGACTGCTGTACACACAAAAAAAAATGCATCTTCTTCACCACCAAACGTCACAACCACCTGCTCTGTACAAGCAACAAAAGGGTGGGAACAAAAAACAGAAGAGAACCCACGTCTGTGACCGTAAGGCCTGCGGCGCGCATGGCCTTAGCGGTACCCCCCGTGGAGAGGAGTTCGACACCGTGGGAGGCGAGGGAGGTCGCCAGCTCCACCAGGCCATCCTTGTCGGAGACGGAGAGGAGAGCGCGGGTCACCTTAACGGTGTCCACGGCCGCCCCTTCGGAAAATAGAAAGAAAAAAATAAAGCCGCGTTGCGTCGATTGGAAGACATACAAGAGTTGTTCAGCGAGAATGTAGAGTTAGTTGCAGCGAGCGTGTTGGTTGGAATCGTGGGGAAAGAAAGGGTGCGGATCGTGTATCATGCACACGTTACGCGCAGAGGCTGACACAACTGAGTCGATTTTGAATAACCTCGAGGACAGGTTTCATCTGACGACTCGCGTGCGTGTAACCCTTGACGTGACAAGCGAGCAGGTAATGTACAGCAGTGTCATTTCAAAGTCAGAGACGACTCGGTCGCACGCACAGACAGTTACGATAGATAGTCAAGTTCTTCCTGCCTGCCTTGCCTGCCTTGCCTGCCTTTCTTTGGGGAAAGCGCGTGGAAAACAAGGCAGGGTGCAGTCGGCAAGAAATCTTGTTGCTACCTGGGAAAAGAGATGAGCCCGTGACACCGCTATTGATATGCTGCAGCATGCACGAAGCCTTGTTTTTGGCTTGCGGTGAAAATCCTATCAGTCACTGAAGTATCGTTCCGTCCGACGACGCTCGGTAGCACTTGCACGTGCTCAGTTCTTGGCTCGCACGAAGCTGTTTTTCGGGGCGGCTTGCTGTGAAAACCTTATCAGTCGTCGTTCCGGCGGCGACTCCGGTAGCACCTGCACGTGCGCANTCGGCAAGAAATCTTGTTGCTACCTGGGAAAAGAGATGAGCCCGTGACACCGCTATTGATATGCTGCAGCATGCACGAAGCCTTGTTTTTGGCTTGCGGTGAAAATCCTATCAGTCACTGAAGTATCGTTCCGTCCGACGACGCTCGGTAGCACTTGCACGTGCTCAGTTCTTGGCTCGCACGAAGCTGTTTTTCGGGGCGGCTTGCTGTGAAAACCTTATCAGTCGTCGTTCCGGCGGCGACTCCGGTAGCACCTGCACGTGCGCAGCAGCTCTTTGCTCGCACGAAGCTCTGGCTTGCAGTGAAAATCCTATCACTCGTTGTGTCGTTCAATATTTCCGACTCCGGTAGCACCTGCACGTGTGTGGTGGCTCGCTAGTCCCTAGGCCAGGGAGGGAAGCCGGCTCGTTTGCGAGTACCGGGGCGCGCGTCTCGTTTCAACGTGTGCTTGTTCTAGAGCGAAGCAAAAGCAGAAGCCGAGACGTACGGCAGCAGCAGCTCTCGCCGGTCGTTGTGTTATCGGCGAGACGATCGACGCAGCGGCTGACCCCCCTCGATTCGGCGAGTCGTCTCTGCCGCTGCGGCCCACAGGCCAAGACAGGTAACCACCCCACCCACCCTTTTCATCAGATTGAGCTAAAAACCGAGCGCCCGGCCAACTTTTTTGCTCTACCCTGTTGTCTTGAGGCCTATTGTGTATAGTTGACGTCTCCAGGCAAGGTGCAGACAACACACATACGCTGCTGGTTGTCTTACGTTTGCTACACATAACTGCAGTTGAACTTTTCTTGTTAACGGACGCCCGTGTCGTCGACTATTTGCTGATACAAGAAAGAAGAGGACTTCAATTCAAGCCACCCCCTCCGAGGCCGTCTTTTGGTACGTGGCTGTGTCGTTCCCTTCAAAAGGTTTTCCAAGTCCAAGGTAGCGTTTTCTATCGATCTTGTCTACAGGTCCCACGGACCGAGTCTTTGCTATTATAGATTTTGGGATTAGCAACTGACACGAGTTTAATGTGAAGAAAACAACAACAACAAAACAGGTCCAGCAGGCACTGCCAAGGATTTGGCACAGCAGCCATACGTGGGGCAAAAATTATGTTGGACCGGATGAACAGAAAAAAATCATCAATGTTTCAGAGGGGTAGAGCCGGGTAGATGCCGTCCTGCCACCAATCAAATGTCGACTATGTAGGACAATATGTAGGACAGAGAAAGATGATTGGGCGATGGCTACGCCGTCGAGCGGGAATCCCCCGAAAGACGTTGCACAGCAGCAGCAGCACATGACACACGTAAACAATACACCAGTCAACCAGCACAACAGCAAACGAGACTGCTTGTCAACCAAGGGAAGCCAAAGGCACACATACTAAGAGGTCTGGTTCGGCTGTCAGAGCCGGTTGGCTGCTGTCGGCAGCACCACAAGCGAGGGAGGCGACACAAGTCAGATCTGCTCCTGCTGCTGCTGCTGCTGCTGCTGCAGGCCGATCTTTTGAGCTTGCTACATAGCAGTGGTGCATCCCTAACAACCCTAAACTAATGAGACGTACAAACTGCTGCAAGGCCAAGGTGGCCAAAGGAGCATATCATGCGATGCATCGAGAGCGATTTTTGAAGCCCGTTGCCTGCTGCTAGCAGCGTATAAGAGAGTGAAGCAAGTGCACACAAGTCAATCAATCTGCGGCTGGCTATCTTCGCCGGTCTGTCTGCAGGCCGATCTGCTCTTGATCCACAGCAGACCCGCCCGAAAACAGAGAAACAATGACATGTACACACGCTGCCGGCCAAGGCAACCAAATACACACACACATCGATGAAAGCAACGCGTTGCAAAGCTCGTTGTTAGTAAACCATAATTGACTTCGTAAGTCGCGAGGGAAGGGATTGCTGTACCCTTCTCGCGATAAAAATACCTCAGGCAGGAACCGCAGGAGGGGTCCAGCCCCCCCCTCCTATGTGACCCCGGTTGGGTCGTCTAGCTAGTAGAAGTGGAGGATAGGGGCCAGAGGGGCAGACGACAGAGTCCAATGATGGGAGAAAAAAATAATAATAATGGAGGGCGTCTGGGGCGATTTCTAGAGCCCGTTGCCGCTGCTACGAGCGTAAGAGTGGTGCACATCCACACAGCGACAGCAGCAGCAGCAGCAGCTGATGATGATCATGAGAGCTTCGTCCACACCACACAACACTTTCACTCTTCCCAGCTCTGCTAAACAGCAGCAGTCCTGCGTACACGGCTGACTGGTGGTGTTGGGTGAGGTGCGAGCGTGTGCAATAGCAGTGTTGGCCTGTCTGTGAGGCTCCCCATCCGCATCTATATACGCCTGCGTCTCTTGCTCCGCCCGTTCTTTCGCGCTTCGCGCGAAACAATTTAATTATTTGTTGTTGGACCCCCATGTATGGGAGTGGAGCCAAGGATTTACAGCAGAAGTTGGTGAACGACGTGGGCCAAACGGATGGGTGACGGGTGTGCTCCGCGGGTGCTGCACCGCCAGCTGCATGATGAGTGCGGTCGTGCGTGCCGAGGATGATAGGTGGTCGCAGCGAGGCCTCGAGCTCGCGAGTGCCAGCGTTTGCGCTTTTCAAGATCGGTGTGTAGAGGGAGACCCACAGATATCTACAGCCAAGGATACGGAAACGAAAATTCAAATTTTGAATTGCGCGTCCCGGTTTGGTACGAGACCTACATTTGGGAGCATATTCTTGTGTATATAGTTCACTGCAATGTGACGCGCAGCTGCTCGCCCCCCCCCGCCCCCCTAAGAACGAACTCGTCAAGATAGGAGCCCGCTCTACAAGGATGACAAAAAAATATATGCGTGGAGGAGAGATGGTGCTGCTAACGGGGCAGCCGAAGAACGCGCGCGAGAAATATAGATGTGTCGTTGCCGGCCACGTAAGAGGTTAGTGTAACATCTGAATGTCGGCGGGCTGCATGATCGAACAGGTGGCGTATCATGCATTTTTTGTATTTTCGGGCGACAAGCTGGCAATGAGACCACCGACGAGTGGCAGGCATTCTGTTTTCAGCAAGCTGTCTCCCAAGCTACACCTTTGTGCCATTGGTGGACAAGCGTGACTCTTGTCTGGGTGGGTGGGCGCTGCTGTACTTCGCAGCAAACTTCAATGGGCAGGAAAGAAGGCCGCCCCACATCATGTGTGCATTCACCTGTTCGTCCAATATTTCTGCATAAGCTCACCTTCTACAGCTTGCAGAATGTGGGCCATCTTAGAGACAAAGAGGTGGAACACGTACGTAGAGCAGTGAATTCGGGTCGGAGGGAAGACGGTGGCGAGTTGGGTGGATTTGGACGCTCCACTCACCCACAGGCAGCTTGACAGAGGGCAGAAGGCGGGGGGATTGGTGTTGTACTCCAAGATTGATTTCGCGGCGCCCCAAGAAAGAGATATCGGGGCCACGGCATTGGAGTGATGTGTGTGTCGTTCGTGCCTGAGAGGTCAGCGAAGACGAAGAGTGTGTATTGTACTCCTCTCCCAAGAGGCTTTGGTTACAGGTTGGTGGTCTGTGCCGGCATCTCGTCTCTCCTCTCTCTTCATTACTCGTGCGATTGGCGCTGCAGAGAGGAAGTCTTCGGGACTGTCAGATTTCTGCATCGGCTGCTGCAGTGACGATGCGACATTTTGAACGCAACATCCAGATGGCAGCAGCAGTCACGGCAACAGCAACGCTCTACCTGCTGCTAGGTGAGGGGAGATACTGGAAAGCTGCTTTGGTCGTTCCGGCTTGCTCGGCTGTCTCTGTGATGCATTGCGTTGTGCCAGGTGAATTTTCAATTTGAAAGTTGTCATTCCACGTCACCAGCAAAATTGGGAAAGTAGATCCTACAATCCCCAGCCTGTGTGTGGATCCCACTCCACACGATCTCTTACCTCATGCTTTGCTCTTCTCTCATGCCCAAGCTTTGACGCGTGGCACTCGGACGCAGAGTACGCGGAAAAACTGCGGCATACATGTTACCCGGGAAGCCTTCCGAAAGTTTCCGCAACATGGGCAGCTCTTCATGCGTCCAAACTCCCTGAATGTGTGATTCATTACGTAAATCAGTAGCATGATGCCGGTAGGTTCTTGCCAGATTCATTTTCATATGCTGTGCGATGACTCATGTTGTCGATACGCGCTGAAAGCCACGATGCGATGTCGGAGCACATGGTTCAACCCACTGTTCCCACTCGACAAACCGTTCCTCTGAAGTATATGTTGTAGGCAATGCCGACACAGGCAGCGGAAATCGGTGTCCTACATGCAGGCAAGCAGAAAGAACGCCGCAACATGGAAACCAGTAAATAGGTGCAGCAACAACATGAGCAGCGTGGGTTAGTTCGCAGTTTCTCCGCTTGCCGGCTGCTCAAAGGGAACAAATTCGGAGGACGACGGTGGCAAAGGCACATAGGCAGGATTTTCAAGGTGGCACTCGGTTGCTGGTTCATCGATTCTAAGCAAACCGAAGGATTGCTAGTTCCTTGTTGATCAACTATCCCATCATCACCGGCAGCACCCGCGGTTCGTTCAAACGGCATCCCCCGAGGGAGAAATGGTTGAGGGCTCCGCCATTTACAATTTTGCAATGTTTACAAGCAGTTGGTTCTGTAGGACTCCCACGTGCTATACGATCAGTCTCTCCACTCTCCACCTGTAGTCATTCGGTCAGCGGCATGCTCCCACACCGCTGCATCATTTCCAGGACAGTGCCGGCCCGCTCGTAAGAATCGTCTATTTTCACAAAGGCTCAGGTCTCAGCGATTGAGCTCAGGCTCTGTACTATAATTGTAACGCCGGCGATTGAGCCCAATTTCTTGTCCATATTTCCTTTCTTTCACCCCAAAACCTAAGCCTCGATTTCTTGTGACGATGTTTATTTGTAGCGCGGGCCGGCACCACTGCTGCGCGGCAGTCAAAGCGGCCGCTCCTCGCGACTCCCGCCTGATGCCCGCCGTCTCTCCTCCTAATAGGCATGTTTCTGCATGCGTACCACGGGTCATCACATAACCTCTTTTTTTGTTTTTTGTCTGTTTCTCTCGGAGGACACAGCAGCAGCAGCAGCAGCAGCAGCAGCAGCAGCAGCAGCAGATTTGCACACAATTCTGGCTTGGAAAAAGGGCAATCCCCGGTAGCGGGAAAGAAGGTGGTACGATGTGGGGTATCGGTTAAGTGGTGGGATGACGAGCTGAAAGAAGAAATAGGGGAACGTAGAGAAGTCTTCAAGCAGTACCTGAGTGAGGCGTCTGAGGAGAGTTGGGAAAAGTACAGGGCCAAGAGAAAACAG
>CACKRE030005066.1:62978-73097 GCA_902602495.3 Ectocarpus sp. CCAP 1310/34 | reverse complement strand
GGGGGGGGGGGGGGGGGGGGGGGGGGGGGGAGTCGCTGCGGACAGGTTTAAGTCTCTACGGCTGGTGGGTGTAGAATAGGGCAAGTTTTGACAGCTGGACTGCTGAGAGCCGAAGCATAGGTTTACCATGCTGTGGCGGTAGTTGATGACTCATGTCGGCTGTCGACGAATTGCTCGGTGTTGGTTGTGGCGGGAGGTGGTACAAGACACAGGGTCAATCGCGATGATGATGGTGCCGTTTGGTCTGTGTTGGAACACCACGGAGAGAGGTTGCAAGTGGAGAGGCACAGCTTTGATTTGAGGGAACAGGCGTGGCTTGGTCAGTGTTTGGGGAGCACAATTGGGCTGAGGTTTGGTGCGGGGGATGGGGGGAGGGGAGAGGGCCGGGAAAGCAAACCGCTGAGGTTGCCGTTCGCGCAGTGTGCGTGTGTGTTTTGTTTGTGCGAGTGGTTGCTTGCTCGCGGTGGTGGTGAGCGTTTCAAAGGCAAGTGGTGCGTCTCTTGTGTAAATACAGCCGGATCTAGGGATGTCAACAGAATGTTCGATACGTGGAATCCACGTGTCCCATGGCCAGGATACCTGGCACGCTGCGGTGGTGTCTCCGGCCGTGGTGTGCGAAAGAAAAGAAGAAATGAAAACATTCTACTGCTGTTGTTGCGGAGCTTGAGGGGAAAAGGAGCCCATCTGGTGCGGCGAGCGTTTGGTATCGTGCTATCCGTCTGTTACCCCTGGCCTCTTGGGGACAGGGGTGAGATCACGTACCCATGGTTGCCCGGAGGAAACATCGCTCCTCAGCTGGCAGACGGAGATTATTGTTGTGTATGGCGGCTTCAATGTAGTCTGTGAGGTACTTCGCACAGCTAGAGAAGCTAGAGGAACCTTTTTTGGCCCAGAGCTGATCCTGGCAGGTGGGTGGGTGCCGAAGTCGAAGAGTGTGGACCAGGGGGCTAGTCCCGACTCCTTCCGGCGAGCTGCAGTGCTAGGACTACATACGGCGGAGGTGTTGATGATGTTGTTTGTATACTTGCCGCGAGGGACGAAGGCTCCAGGTAGTACTGCCTCGTTGATCCAAACTTGAGTGAAAATGAGGACGCGTTAGAAACGCAGGGGGATATAGGCAGAAACAAGCTCGGAGCTAGAAATAAAGTTGCCGCGTTGTCGTGTGCCTCGGCAACATTTTGTGCTGCGCTTATCGTGCCGTATCTTACCGCCGCTCGACGTCACTTACCCCCTACGGTCGTGGTGGCCCGTGACACATCTGTACCATATCTTGGGCGAACCCCTACGCGAGTGCCATTCGCAGTTCATTATGATCGGCACGCCTCGTCAAAAAGGGAGTTTCCCAACCCCTGTCCCCTGCCGTCCACCGGAGTCAGACGTGCAGGAACCGTGTGAGTTGGCGGTCGTTTAGGCCTCTGGCTACGTGTGAAAGCGATCGCCTTCCGGCCAGCTTGATTCTTTGTTGCTACTTTGTGTCGGCCTTTCAGGAGAATGTGATTTCTATCTTCTCATCTTCTTGTCTCGAGACCGCACACACCTATTTACACGCTCGCCCGTGCTTCTACGTTGAACGAAGAAAACACACGCGGACGGCTTTGGTCACCCCTGCTCCTCTCTCCCTGCCCAACAAACCGCCGCTACTGCTGTCATCGACGGCTAGTTTCCGCATGACCTCTCTCCTCTTCCTCCGCACCCTCTCCGTGACCACCACAACCACCAACACCAACAACACTACCAGCAATGGCACCGACAGGCGCAGTAGAAGGAGCATCAGTCGCAGCAGCGGTAGTGGCGCCAACAGTAGTTGCGCCGGTCGCGCCCCCACCGGCTGCAAGCAGGGAGGGATGCACCACCGTGCCGGGCGGGGGTCCGGTGGAGATTCTCGGCCGCGCGTCGAGGTTCTTCCTGGGGAACTGTATGGCAGGGGTAATCCACGACCCGCCTGCGTTCGTTCGTTCGTTCGTTCGTTCGTTCGCGTTTTCAGGCAACAAAACAAAAACAAGCACAAGAGTTGAGAAAGCCAGAGGAACGGGAACAAACACGAGGGGGGGTGTACTCATAGTCGTGCATGCCGTAGACGTTAGACCATTGACCTCCCATCCCCGCAAAGTCGGGACGGCGCGACAAACACGAGGGGGGGGGGGTATGCTCTGCATGCCTTAGCGGCGAGACCACTGAATACGAGAGGACGGAGCATTGTTCCAATAGGACTGATCACCGATGGCCAGTCGTTCCTTCTTACTGCCAAAGGTGGCAAATAATGTTTTCCCCAGCCTATCGGCATCACGAGGGGGGGTACGAATAATGGATTAAGAAAAGCCCAGAGGATGGGAACACCGCTTGGGCGGGTGGACTCGGAGGCTTGGGGCGCAACAATCAGAGATGCGCGTGCATGGACTCTGCTGCAATGCAGCTCTGACCCTAACCCAATCGACGAGTAAGATAGGGATGAGGGATCTTCCCCCGAAAGACCATCGTACGCAATGCGCCGTCATAAGCACCCCCCCCCATCTCCCTCTCGTAGTTTTCGCACATGAACACTGCGCCCCCGTCCACTTCAGTGAGCCTAGCCGGGCCCCGCACGCCTTGTTCGGGCAAGACAGCTTTCCTTCCACCTCCCCTGCCTGCTGCTTCATCCTGCGCCAGACAAAAAAAAAGACCGCGAGGGCGTTTTCGGTGTTGCTCGTGCCGCTGCCGTTAAGTAAAGATGGATCGCGTTGAGGACGGTGGCGTGCTACGTGACGGCACGATGCTTCAGCGAGAATTTGGACGCCACAAAGTAATATTTTGCAAAAATTGCGCGCGCACACAAACCTCTCCTTCGCTCACCTCCCGGCTAACTATGTGATCTGCTGTCACGTTTGAGGACTTCATAGGTCCCTCTTTCTCCGTTCTTCGATTTCTAGTCTCGTGCGCCCTTTGTTGGCCTGTGGCCACGGAAGGCGTCCGCGTCAGATGGACCGGTGCCGATGCTAGAAGGTACCGAGCACCGACTGGAACGGTTTTTGATGTCGAGATGGCAACAAACAGCAACACACCTAGACACGCCCACCACTTCCATGTCGCTTGTCTGCAAAGCGTTTCCAAGTCATTGGCCCTCCCGTGCGGCACTGTTGCAGCCGTTGAACCTCCCAATCTTACCTATAGCACGTGATTTTCATCGGACTAAAAACAAGCCTTCAACCATACAATTCAGGTTTAGGTTTGTAGGTGAACCATGTCCCGTGGAAGCCCAACAAGTAGGTGTGCACCCATCTCCGCCGCTGTTGGCGTTTCATGCCCCGTTGTCCCCAACCGCCGTAAATCGTTCACTCACCACCGTTTCGGCTCGGACAGGAAGATGGACGAGCACGGCCCCTTGGGCGTTGCGCTTTTCGACTGCAGCGAGGGGGGACACGCGAAGGGAGAGGGGGAAGGATGGGGGGTCCTGCGGAAAGCTCAGCGTGGCGCACGGAAGTAGACAGCACACGCGTACCGCATGTTTTGGGCCCAGTGGCGCTATGCTTCCCGCGGGATGGGAAACTGCTGAACGACAAGAGCGGGATAAGAGGGAGCTCTCGGCATTCCTAGCAGCCCAAAGTTTTGACCGAACTGCACAGAAAAGGCAAGGTCGGATGCTGGCCAAATTTACTACTTGTACTAATCCGTATTATACAGTCACAGCGCAAAACTAGGATGATGTACTGACAGCTTGACGAGGGCTCCGCAGCTAGGAATTGAAGATCATCGTAGGACCGATGGAGGAGGAAGAATAGACAATTGTATGCAGCAGTTGACTACGGTTGTAGCCTACTGCTGTGGTATATCTAAAAAAACTTCTGTACGCGGTAATTAAGGTTCGCGCATCGCTCCAAGGCGGTGTGAAATATTGTGTCATCTACGGCATTGATGCTCTCATTCAACAATCTTGAGCACAGAAAAACTCGCGCCGCCGCCGCTGCAATAGCCGCAACGCCGGCCGAGCAGCAAAGGATAGGAGTCTCTCGTGCTATTGGGGTGAACAGCGCATGTGCATCGTTCCTCTCAGGTGTCTTACAGCAGTATCGCATCGATACAACGCAATAGGCGTTCCTCAAGCTAGGGGGTGCAATTCCTACGACGTCGCCCCCTTGTCACAGCGACCGCAAAGGTTGCTCCCAATGTGGGGCAAGCTTTCTCTTAGCCCTGAACTCTTTGGTACCTTTCGACGGCGGAAGTTGTGCTGCGCCGCCTCGTGATTCTCGATGTCCGCGCCATTGAACACGGCGCGCCGGCACATCCTGCAGTTATAGACCACATCCTGATCTTCGGCTGTCTGCTTGAGAGGAACTGCTGCTGTTGCGGCCACCCCGGAGCTAGCATCGAAGTTGCTGCTACCAACACCAGCAGTGTCATCAACATCATCATCCGCTAACATTGCCATCCTCCCAGCAATGCTACCTCCTGTTCTGGGCCCACCGAGGGAACCAACCCAACAAGCGAAGCGAAGCAAGTGGCACGCGGAGCAACAAGTGCGGGAGGCGACGCGGTTTCCACCGGTTGCATGGGGGTACTGCAAGAACTGCCATCTCTCCGCTCTCACCAAGTTGTGTGGTGATTGGATCATTATCTAGTGCTTGCCGGCGCGATTTGTAGGCGCCAGCGTCAACTGCACCGAATACATACATCTAGTAGTTTCTGCTGCGAGAACCAAGGTGGTTAAGACCGGAGGATTGTAGAGTGTGCTCTTCTTGTTGACGGTGAAAACGTATGCTGCTGTAGCCACACAACATATTGTATGTAGCGTCTTCTCACCCTTAGCGGGAGTTGGAATTTCGAGACTTTCATTGTGGATGTCAATTGCGTGCCAATAACCGTCACGATAACTCGCACGGACGATGCTGCCCCCGCTTCAACTGCCGCAGTTTTGCCCAGCCGTAGAAGTTTGAGACACCAACAACTTGCGTAAGAGGAAGTTTGAAAAAAACGTTTGTTGTAGACTACCATGTATCAACTTTATTTACGTCGATGGGGCGTAGCCTAAATAATAACATTCAATTGCACGTTCCGAGGACAAGCCCTCAATAGACTACNGTTGGGTACTGGCGCTGCGCGCCAGTAAAAAGTATACTGGCTGCGTCAGCAGCCAGTAAACTGGATCCGATCAGTACACTGGTGGCGCGGCGAAGCCGCGCGGTCGCGGCGCAGCCGCGACCATCGGCCTACCTGACGAGGCGTATATACACCAGCTTACACGCTCCCGTAGCTCGGTACAGCGACCTAGGCCTACCCACTGCACAACAACCTATTTTGGGGTGTTGGGTTTGGGTTTGGGTTAGGCCTAGTGAGGCCTAGCGTCTTGGTGCTGCCTGAGGGCTGGAAACCTGCTTTGGCTTTGGTTTCGTGTCTACTTCCTGTCACAACCCCAAAATTGTTGAACTGGCGAGTGCAAGAATCTCGCCAGCGCTGGCGTATGTACGCCTTTCGGGCCTACCCCGGCTAGTGAGGGGGCCCCGCCGGAGGCGCCCCCGGAGGACCCCGCTGGAGGCGCCCCGCCGGAGGCACTTTTTAACGCGATTTGGCTTCACTAGAGCATAAAAATGGGTGATTTTGGCCCTCTGACAGACCCTATCGCGGGGAAAACGATAGAGATTTCGAGTTCAACGACTGAATTTGTTGGTTTTCGACAAAATAATAAGGGAATATTTAGCTAAAAATATTGACATGTTACTCCCAAGCAACCAAGTGACATCCATCAATTGGGTTGATGAGCGACGCTCTCGTATACTGGACTCTACAGCCCCTTTCTCGCAGAAACACGAAGGACTCTACGAAGGACACAACGACACCGCAGCCCTGAACGTATACCAAGAAACCAGCTAAGAGTTAAAAAGCTAAAAAGGAAACGACCAGTCAGTCTATCTAGTAGTCTAGTCTGCCTAGAAACGACAGGATAAGTTGCGCAACAAATGAACCACCAGCTTGATAGAATGCTCAAGAAGGAGATAAGAACAGCGCCAAAGCCACGCAACCGAACAACCTACACCGCGCACAAATCACTGCCGCTAGCACCAGCACAACAAGCAGAGACTTAGGATGGCGATTCTTTGCGCCACCAGCACCCTTCACCAGAGAACCAAACTAAGATCCTCCCCATGAAAGACAGCCACTACCCCAGCCCCTCTTCGCGGCCGCGGGGGTGTTCTATTGTTCCCATTCCTCCACTATCTTCCACGAGTGGCGCAGAAGGACGACGAGCAGCTCCACGGTGGTCGGGGCCAAGTTGTTGCGATTCTTCGTAACGATGTTTCCAGCGCAGGAAAACAGACGCTCGGACTCTGCCATAGTGGCGGGGATCGCCAGCACACGGCGGGCGAGGTTGGCCGAGTGCGGGAAGTCTGCGCACCGTACCCACCACCAGTCCAAGGGGTCAAGGTACACTTTTGTGCCTTCCTTGTCTTCCTCGTACATCTTGATACCTGTGGACACCTTGAAGGCCGTGTGCAGTCTTCGAAGGCTGCTTGATGGCGATTGGCTGTACTTGATCTCTGCCCGGCCGAACTCGTCGCTTGCTCCGGGCGGTGCCGGCGCATCCGGCTGCTGCTGCTGCTGCGCGGCTGACGTAGCTGCTGCTGCTGACGCAGCAGCCCCTGCATCATCAGCACCACTGCCGGGGTCTGCAGCAGACGGCAAGCTGGCAGGGGCGACTACAAACCTGTCCATCGTTGTATCGTCTCCCGACCTGTGTGGCGTGTTTGGTGTTCGGACTGCTGTGTGGCTGTGTCTCTCTCAGAGGCGGCGTGAATAGATGGGTTTCCGCTTGTTCTTGAGGCCTACTATTGACGAAATCTGCGAAAATTAAAATGTGCTGAAGTACTGGCTGTTGACGCAGCCAGTGCACATGCACTGCCAGTGCATGTGCACTGGCAGTACGTACTGATTCACCCAACCCTACCAATAGGCCTTTGCACCTGACATTCTCCCGTCTAATGTTCGCCCCAAAAGATAAACAAGCCACAGCCGGGAAATAACAATCAAGCCACACCTTGATACCCGTGGCAGAGGGCACAAAAATCGCAGCATTCCCTCCCCACCCCAATCCTCTCGCCCCGTCTCTCGCTTCTTCGTCCTTTTTCTTTCATTCCTTCTCTCAACCTCCGCCATCCAACCAGCTACTGGAGTAGCCCGAACGACCGCGGGGGAAATACTCTCAGCAACGCGTGCCCAACAATTTCCCCTTTGTCGAGCTGCCCCCAAACTCTCGAGTCCATCGATGCCGCCGGGTTGTCCCCCAGCACAAACACGCTCCCCGACGGCAGCACCTTCTCGTCCAGCCGCGTTATTCGCTGCAGCACGCTGTCCGGGAGGGCAACTTTCTCCTCCGCGAGTGTCCCACCCTTCGCCGCCGCCACCGCAGCCGCACTCCCCTCTTGCCCCGCGACGCCGTCCCCAAGAATAACGTCAGATTCTCCCCCCGCTGCGCTTCCTCCGTTATCGGCTCGATTCGTCCCCTTCGGCAGCCGCGTGATGCCGCCGCCGGCTGCCGCGCGCACGTCCACGCTCCCGTCCGCGCTCACGGTGACCGTGTCGCCCGACAGGGCTGCCACGCGCTTGACGAAGAGGTCGCTGGGGGAGAGGGTGCCCCCCGCCCTCGAGACGATGTCCTGGAGCACTGGGGGCGGCCTGAAGTAGACGATGTCGTTCGGCTTGACGAGGAACGACCGAGAGACCTTCTCCACCAGGACCACGTCGCCCACCTTGAAGAAATACAAGGCAGGAAAAAACAGGGATGGAAAAAATGTTCTCGTGAGATGCGTGGTGGCGTTGTTTGTTTGCCGCTGACTCTTGTTGATGTGGGAAGTGGCGGTGGTGGTCGTCGTCGTGGCAGTGATGGTGGTGATGGTGGTGATGGTGGCGAGCTCGAGGACACAAGGCACCACGGGTATGTAGGCTGGCAATTACAATGCGCTGCGATGGTGCCAACCCCACGAGCGCATGCCTTGTCTATCCATCATATGGCTGATTTCAAACGCAGCACACTTCTTGCAGTATTTCAAACTCAGCACACTTGTTGAAAATAAAATCCTTGGACACTAGAGCAGTGCTTGGAACCTTCAATTATCTGGAATATCGACGAAGAACCCGGCGAAAAAGAAACAATTTCCTACAAACAAGAAACAAATGTCGAAATATGGCCTCTATTCGTTCTAGTTCTTGTCGAGTCATGCCAGTGTTCAGGCACCTCGAACCACTCCCAATTTCGATTAAATGTGTTTCGTTTGAAACTCAACAACGGCCTCCAAATCAAGCACGAAACACAAGCCCTCCAACATCGGCCCTCTTGCCTCCACCGCCCTCCGCACGGAAAACCGCAGCAGCAGTAAGAGAAAGTCCGTGGTAGTCAAACAAACACACCTGGAGTGTCGGCTCCATGCTGTGGCTGTTGATCACGGACAGGGTGAGCGCCTGGCTCAGCACGAAGCCCACCGACAGCAGCGACAGGGAGGTCGTGAACGCCGCCCACGCCGTCGCCGCGTTGTACGAGAAGGGCGTCAGCATCACGGGGAACTCCCTGGCGGGGACGCGCACTGGCCAGTCCCCGCGCTCCAGGCGAGCGACGAGAGGGTAGATCGGGCGCATCGTGAAGACCAGCGAGCCGTCGTCGAAGGATTCCGGGGGGGCGTCCCTCGCCGAGGCTAGCACGGCGGTGGGCTCGGCGTCGAGATCGGGCTGCTGTTCCTGCTGCTGCTGCTGCTGCTGCTGCTGCTGCTGCTGCTCAGGCTGGGAAGCAGAGGATAGGTAGGGTGCTACCGCGGCGGCAGAATCGCTGCTCGCTTTAGTGCTGTCGCCGGTGGGAGGTGTGCGAGCGGTGGGGAAGACTGATATCTCGAGGATGCGGTACTCGACGCCCGGATAGATGCCTTGGTCTGCGAGGCGCTGGGAAGAGAGAGAGACGTGGACGTTTCGGAAGCGAAAAAACAAAGCGGAATCGTTTGTTGGGGATCCACGGGCGGCGAACGGGAGGGGATGGTGCACGCCTACGCAGGAAACCCCGCGCACCTTTGGGCTAAAGTTCATGAATCCGCGTTTATTGTCATAGATGTGTTGTGCGGAGGAACAGGAAAGCACGACTTCGGAAATATAGTTTTAGTTGGTGTGTGTAGATGCACTAAATACGATGATGTACCGTGACTGAATCCGAGTACGTGATACTCCGTACATGTCACGATACTAGGGATACATAAGGGACATTGGGCAGAGATCCAGAGCGGTCGGATGCTCCCTCGTCTGTCCTAAAGGGTGTGGAAGCGTCGGTGGTTAAGCCACAAGCTTCGACGAAGAGGCAACAGTTACATTTCAAGGAGGCGGTCTCGTGCCTGAGACCTGTCTACCACGCACGCACCCAATGTTTAGTCGAAATCACCCCCGTGAAGGAAGATAAGAACCCTGCGAACAGTGTCCGCTGTGAATGTATCACGTGCATACTTGTCCATTTGTCGTTCGTATCACGCACAGTCGTGATATTCGAACGCAATGTGACCGTTTGTACGTTAATCTGAGCTCAAAACAAGCCAAGACCGGGTCTCGAGACACCAGCTCGAGAGACAGGGAGCGAGAGAGAAGACAAAGGAATGCAGCTCAGGCCTCCGTGAGTGGTCACGTTCGCGAACAGAGAGCGAAGACAAAATGTGAAAGTTCAAGGCTTTCGAACGCTGTTACACAAATATATTTGAACGCCGTAGCGAAAGACAGCCAAGAGCAAAGCTGGGTCGCGATAGTATCTTGCCACCCGATCACCCCCGATCCCCGACTAACGGCCCGAAGCGTTCTAAGACTCGACGCGCCCACCGCAGCGCGCAAATGAACCAAAATACTGCTTGCCTGCCGAATTCCTCCCCACCCGTCCCTCGCGCCTATCACAGGAACCACCACGTCTCCGGCGGCCGCCGTTCGTCGAACGTTCTTCGGAATGGAGAACACTCTCTTCAGGAATCCCGGCGGCTCCACCGACACCCCAATGGCGTCATCGCCGCCGCCCTCGCCGGCTCCTCCTGGGGCATCCTCTGGTATTAGAACGTCCCCGAGAGCTCGCTCTTCTGGTCTCTGCGGGCGGCGACAAAAAATCCGGCAGCAACACGACAAACGATCATTTCGCAAGGG
>CACKRE030005066.1:3645-17655 GCA_902602495.3 Ectocarpus sp. CCAP 1310/34 | reverse complement strand
CTACAACCCATGTCTAAGCAAAAGCTTGTCGAGGAGCGAGGGGAAGAAGGGAGAATGTATAGCACAACAAAACATTCATCCATTTACTGGTCTTTCGAGTCATACCACATTTTTCACGGACGTTGGAATGACAATGGTTTACGTCGGCATTTTTCGTTCTATTTCGAATTATTTGTAGCATTAATTTTCCACGGACGAACTGTTCCGCAAATGTTTGAATGAAAGTAGGACGTTCGGATTTTCCGTCACGTCGCAACATTTACTCTAACCTCTTTTTTTCCAGCTTTGTGCCCTTGATACACGGGTGGCCAACACACCGGGTTGTGGGGGCACTTTTGCCAACCTCCACCTTCAATTATTTTGGCACGAGTAGGCCGAGTACTCGTAATCGGCGCGCACCATATGTTGAACTGGAACCCACCTGTCTGTACGATGTTGTTGCACCGCGAACCTCGGGACAACCAACAAGAAGAGCCCGTTTCCCCCTTATCTCTCTTTCGCGATCATCATTTTTTTCGACCCCGTTCTGGTTTGAATAAGAGACAAAAAAATCGCGCTCGAAAGTAATTCCCGGAGGGAAAATAACCCGTCGGCTACACTTCTATACGTTCGAAAGAACGAAGTACTTCCAAGCTTGTATGTGGGCATATCGTCCGTAGGGCGCACTCATTTTTTTGCATGAAAGTGTGGTAGTGCGAGGTTCCGGTCTGTCTACGGACAGCATAACGTACGTATGAACAGGAGGGGGGGTGGAACGAGACCTTCACCGCCGACTAAGTACACATACGATGTTACCGTAGCAGAAAGGCCATGTTTTGTCCAACGCTTTTATTTGAATTGGGTCGAGCAATAATCCACATTGTGTAAATCAATACTGCTTCTCACGTCGGCCAAATGGTAAATACAGCCAAACAAACAGTCAGCGGCGCCAAAACTGACCAAAACCAAAGGTAAACATGCTAAATCTGACTCCAGAACGTCACACATGCTGGGAAATATGGTCGAAGCAGACAGCAGTCCTTGCCTAGAAAAGTACGGCAGGATCTTGAGCACAAGAAGAGGAGTACAAAAAATAGCTGCACACACACAGACACAACGCACGGAGACTGACGTCTTTTCATTGGTCAGCCGGTTGGCGTGGTCGATGCTAAGAAACACACACACACACACACACACACACACACACAGGTTTGTACACGACAGGAGCCCAGAGCCAAACTATCACGAAGAAAATAAAGGCAAGGATCACAGCAAAGAGGGCTAACGGTGGTGGTGCCACCTGTCTATCCAGCTCCTGCGTTTCCCACCCACCCCCACACAAGCACACCCTCCCCACACCCTATTCTCCATGGTCTTCTCCTTCTCCACCATAAGGTATTTCGCACGGAGGAACCTGTCGTTGTCATTGCCACCATTTTGTCGCACACAAGCAAAAGCAGCAAAGGCAATCAGCGGAAAGCGCACGCGGTAAGTATGGGGGTTGGTCAATGTGGACTAAGGTCACCTGGGTGGGTCACCTGGGTGGGTCACCTGGGTGGGTCACCTGGGTGGGATTAAGGTCGGCGTGCGCGCTGTAGTACGTGCTCATACCATGAAATCGGACCACAAACACGCCATTCCGTGCCTCAAACCCAGTTTATGGTCGAGAATCTGGAAAATATACAAACGGAATCAGATACACACCTCAATACGGCTCTTCACCCCTCAGAACCAGTCAGCTCCCGTCGCCCCCCATGGACCTTCGACTCCCCCCGCATCTCTCCACCCAATATCCGGCCCGCCCTCCGACATGTCTAATCCCCAGTCGCTGAAGGCATCGCTGTAGTCGGACGCATCGGACTCCCACACTGGGATTTCATCCCGCGCTTCGTTTTCCTTCTCCTCCTCCTCCGCTTTCTCCTCCTCCCCCCCCTCCACCTTCGCTTCGGTCCCTGTCGAATCATCCGGCGCGGCGGCCTGGTGACTAGCGGCTGGTTGTTGACTAGCGACTGCCTGCTGACTAGCGGCTGCCTGCTGGGTAGCGGCCCTATACGCCAAAATATAGCGAAGGGCTCCGGCTACGATGGCAGATGTTGCAGGAACGGATGGTGTAGCATTAACGGAAGGTGTAGCAGGAACAGTGAACGCGGCAGGAACGCTGGAGGTAGCAAGAGCGATCCGAGCCTCAGGTTCCGACGTTCGAATAAGTTCATTGGTAGCCCTGCACACGCATGCCAGCGAGCATTGCCTTCCTGCTTCTCGACAGCCGCACCTCACGCAGATACTCTTCTTACCCGGGGCCGGTTTGCAACCACATTTCTCCTTTTGCATCTTGTTGTCGGTGCCGACGTAAGAATACTCAAGACGGTCATAGCACGCAATTTTCCACTATCATGTGCCCCAGGTTGGTCCCCCCCCCTTTCGCGCGATCCCCCATCCCTTGCCGTTGAAGTCTCTTACTGGTACAACCTCTAAACAGCCATGTTGCCAGTACCCAAGCACCTGATGGCCTCGCTCGCCCTGCTGGCGCATGGACTCGAACGCAGAGCACGTTGATGTAGCCCTTGAACCATGCTTGAGGATAAGCATCCGGATGACGTCGACGCAATGTGCGACATCCCCGCTGACCATGCGGAGAATCAGGGGGGTGCAGCAAACCACGTCTTTTGTCCAGGTTAGCCATGGAGCTGCGTGATTGCACACGATAATGAAACCACCCTGAAATCGAGTTAGTGGGTAGTCTTCAAGTTTGTAAAGCAGAGGTGCTCTTCTTCGCGGTACCACTCCGACCTGTCGGTGGTAGTTTCCAGATCAACACGTCCAAACCTGTAGTGTTTTCCTTCTACATGTGGCCAGCACGAACGGGTACGCCGAATCACACACGTCAAGAAACGTGGCAGTAGCAATTCAGAAGGGATCAAATGCTGAACTGGAAGGTTGGACGTCGATATTATAACGGCAAATGCAACACGCACTAGTATTGTGTATTGCGTTGTTGGGGCCTGTTTTCGACGTGCGTTACACCCGGCCGCGCACGTGCCTGCGGATGATTCGACTAGATACCAACACATCGTTAAGATCCACCGGTGGCATTTTGAGGTTTGACCTCAACATGGTTGGGGGTCTCTTACCCAAATGAAGTAATTCCTTTTGCAATTGCTGGGCATATGAGCTGAGTCTGTCTATCAATCTATGTTTAGTTGTGGCGTGCCAGCCTTGTGTTCACGCACCCGCGGCCGTACACACGCGTGCTCGTGGGTGCTGGCCGCCACCCGTGGGATCCAACAACAAGCTTGAGTTTTGACATCGTCATTCTGATGTGTCTCTGTACCAAATGGAGTAATTCCTCTCGTAATAGATGGATATGTGAGCTTACTACATAAAAACAATCAAGGTTTGGTTGCATCATGCCAACCTCATGAAAGTGCACCCACCACCGTAACACACGCGTGACTACGGATGCTGCCACCGCACCAGGGATCCAACAACAAATTTGAATTTTGATCTCTCCATGCTTAGATGTCTCTGGACCAAATGAAGCCATCGATATGATAATGACCGTCAGCGCGGCTGCCGCCCTATGATTGTTGAGCTCGTCTACCTTTGGGTAGGTGGTGGTCAAAGATGGGAGTTGCAACCGTGAAAAATGAGCTGGCAAACTGAAGAAATCGCAAGCAACACCTAGGTTGCGACACTCTGACCTGCGCCTGTTGTTGCTGAAACTGAAAACAGTAGGCCGGGTGGATAGGATCTTTCGAAGTGTGATGTCCTCTGTGTCGGGTGCTGCTCATTACCGCTGCTCTATGGTGAGCAACACCACGTCAACCTGTTGTGTGCCGAGCAAAGCGTGTATTCAGGGAAGGAAACGTACTTTTTGCGATGACATCACAAAAAGCATAAGCGAGAAAAAGTCGGGTTTTCTTTTCATCGTTCCGTGGGAAATTGCACGTCTTTTCCAATGCGTTAATAACGAGCCTTATCCTGAGAGCGAGGGCGCCTGTGGCGCCCGAGCCCGGCGGCCTTGTACTTCATACACATGTACTGTAGCCAAGTACAGTTGGCGCCCGTGATAGTAACGTTAGAAAACACCTTCGAGAAACAATGACTGAGACTTTGGAGATAAACAAGAATAATCGACAATATAAGTAGAATCACGCCTCAGCCGTTGGTCCTACATATGAACAGACTAGTCCACACTCTAGAAGAATACAAATGACCTATGCTAGACGGTGGTGACGAAGAAATTGAGCCTCGACCTGACCACCAATTGGCGTTTCTTACAAGCGGCCGCAAACTGCACACGAGATGGCCTCCTAACTGTGTTGTTGAGGTGTTACCCACAGGGGAGATAACGAACGCTAATACTCCTATATACTTCTCGGGGAACAGTAGAAATACAAGTTGGTCATCACACAACACTATCATCCCGAACTCTTATCTGTAGAAGAGATATGAATTCGTCGTCTTTTTGAATGCAAAAGAAACAAAGACAGAGAACTGCAGTGGACTACCTGGTATGGACCAAGTATCCTGTCTCTACCTGGAGTATATCCTAATTTACGTACATGACGTGCGCCATCTCGCTGGGGTGCCAGGTGCGCCGAGAGAGAGACAGTGACCCGATCAAGACCGAACGTATGATGAGACGGGGCAAGCTACTAGTCCGTTTCGCGAGGTAGGAGCTAGAACAGAACGTAAGTGGTACACACAGGAGGTTGTGAAAGGTGCAAGGGGTAGACCACTGAACGCATTGGAAGCACAGATTGCCGGCCCGCTCGTGGGAAAGAGTTGCTGTGAGCATGAGGCTCACATATACTGTAACCGTTCTACTTAGCGGTAGTGAGCATACCCTCTCTCTGTTACGAGTAAGGGTCCCTGCAGTGGTAAATAACCGTTCATCAACGGAGGTGGAATCGCTCTTCTAGTAATGTGGCGAGGAAGTGCCAAGCGTAGCCGAGAGTCTCGGCTTAGCTACTTCAAGGAAGGTGGAAGGTGTGAGAGTGAGGAACGTGGGGCGCTTTCGCGTCCATTCACATCTCCGAGAGTCACATGAATAGTCACGGTATTCTGTGAATCTTTCCTGGCAAACTTCTTCGGACGGTAGAACATTGTTAATGTAGTCCGACGATCTTTGCTGGTCGCATGTGCATCATTACACCTAGACTAGGAAGATACTTATATCCTGGTTTCCACAGTAGAGGGTTTTTTCAATTATTGTACTTTGGATGGCCGATTCGCGGCGCGTGTTGTGATTCCTAACATCACATATGTGACTAGTACACGGGAAGGGGTAGACCGTAGGAATACTTGAGAAGAAGGGGCGGCGGGATTCCTCTGGCGTCAACAATTAACGCCGTAGAAGCAGATGATACCTTCTGCGTGACCCCGGAATGGGCAATTAACGCCGTAGAAGCAGATGAATCCTTCTGTGTGAACCCGGATCGGAGCTCCTAACTGTAAACGACGTGCGGGGTACGTAGACACACATCCTGCGAGAGACACAGGGAAATGCACAAAAATGGCGAAGAAAACGAAGGACTAGGTGGTGCAGCACGGGAATACCAAAATCGAATTTCGAAGGAACGCTCAGCTGTTTGATACTTTCGAACAAGGTGCTTTCTTGAAGCGCATCGCAAGAACACTCAATGGTACGCACGGTGTGCGTAATAATTGTTTCAGGGAGGGTCGACTGCGGGACATGGACCAAGTCTCGAGTAGCTGTCCTCGTGGGGAAATACTCGCGTGGTTCACGGTGCGAATGTTCAAGGAGGCGTGCACGCACAACCGCTTGCAAACGGTAAGGGAAAGGAAAGAGAGTGGCTGGAAACTGTCACACAAGAAGGTGTAGACGCAATCGACTGACGGGGGGCTTCTCCTTCGACATCAACGCGCCTGTGACTCGCCGTAATGACATTCCTAGTCGGTACTGATGCTGTCGGACTGGCCGAGTGTGACTAGTATCCCACCATTGGTTTCGTTGTGGTGCACAAGGAGACACACACGTGACCATGCTTTATCGCGTCAATTAGGAGAGCTAGCGGTTAGCGGGCGGGAAATAGGTGCCGGACTTGCGACGCAACTTTTGCCAGTCCTCATTGCAACGTTTAGCTGAAGCCCAAGCAGGAGGCAACTATTAATACCCAAAACCAATCCAGAGATTGAGCAGGGGAATCCCCAGCAACGCGCATAAGTGGGTTTCTCGGGATAGATCGACGTTGGCGGGAAGTTTCTCAACGTCGGCGTTGTCGTCATGGACGGAGAAACTTCATCAAGCGCCGGCGGTTCTAGCAGCCCGGATCTGTCTGCGTTAGGTTGTGATCGCTCATTCGCTAATGTCATTTCCAGGATTGGACCGGATGAGGCGTCCCAGTGGGGGGGCTTTCACATGCGTTGAAGCTTCACGCCACACGCACCACCGTCGTTCTCCTCTGTACCGGCGCTAGGAGCACGCCCAGCCATGCGCTCCCGTCGTGCTGTCCTCAGTGTTCTGGTTGTTCACAAACATGCTAGCTCGGTGAACGTATCAATATGTACGATGTCGCAGATGAGATTCATGGTCGATCATGGTCTTGATGTCGAATTCCACGCCGTTCTGGAGGCCGTGCACTGGTTGGTCGACGGGTGCGACGAAGAGCAAGACGGAATGGACGTTGTTCCGGCGATCGATTTCCTGGTGACGGAGGCGGGCATGCCCCCGGATGTGCAGGTAGGCGTACGGCCCCCCGACGCACGGGGGCATGCGCGCTAGTTGTCAAGATTGATTTATCGTAGCAAGCTTGTTGTGGGTTATCTTTTTTCTAATGTAGCAGGCGTAGGGGTCTTATCCTCAGGCCAGACGAATTTCCGGCTCACACCCCCTGCGAACTCCACCTGGCATTGACTACAGAAATCCAAATATTTGTTTTCGTTTTTTCGTGCGAACTGCCTGAGCGTTTGGTTGTTGAGGTGTTGTTGATGTCCCAGGTCAGGAGCAACTCTGACTTTATTCCTTTTTCGATGGTGCTAGCATGGTAAATCAAAGTATGACAAATTTCGTCTACTCGGTGCCCAGAGAGGTACGTGCGCGTCCGAAGAGCCGTCACCCCGTCACTGATGTCATCCACGTTGCTCGGATCTAGTCACGGTCTAACCTCCACCTCCTCGATGTGCACTTCTCTTGACAAGGGTGCGCAGGTACATCACGTCGCCGGCGTCCACATTCGACATCGACTCGGGACAATACCTGAGCAGATCATCGCCCTTGTCTTTCTATTGCTTGTGTACGCTTTCGGAAGAAAATAAGTTGAGTCGGCGGGACACGCACCCAACTACACTACTATTGTCTGTGTCTACATACATATCCAGAGAAAGTCGGACTTCCGCACCCCGCTGCACGTGGCTGTTCGAAGAGGGCTCTTCGAGGCAGCTCGGCGGCTGATCGAGCTTGGAGCAGACGTCAACGCCGTCGCAAAGGTATCCCATGCGCCAATCATTGCACGAGTGCTCAAGTTACTCCCCCACGGACGCCAAGTTGACGGCGTGCGGTTGTACGGTGAAGTACGAGAGCCACCTACCCACCCACCCCGAGGATTTTGCATAGAAGTGGATTATTGCCGTTGATTTTCAGAGCCAACCCAAAGGCTATCGGCTTTCGCGCGGGGAGAGGTAGGGCTTCCATTTTGAGCCGCCGTGGTCAGGGCTGTCATCTCACACCTCAGATGGCTCCCCTAGGCAATGCCAAGGTAAGAGTGAGAAACGGTCTGACACGACATCAACACACCGTCTGCTGGGGCGTAATTCTACGATATTGACCCTGGAGGTTGTCGGTGCATTCTCGAAGAAGATAAGGACCGCCAGCCAACCCGCGGGCCAGTCACACCTGGTGTCGTCGTCGTCGTCGTCTTTCGTGCAATTGTGGTTGCGTCGTTGATGAATATGTGTTCCGCGCTCGGCTTGCTGCGTCCGCTGCGACTGCAAGCTTTCTGTGTACTGCTGTGCCTGTCTCCCCTGCCCTTTTCCCCCTTTGCCCGCGATCGTGACTCGTGTCTCCTTGCTTGCTTGCTTGCTTGCTTGCCTCAGGGCGACGTGATGCCTCTGACTCTCGCGGAAGAACCGGCAGAAACGAACGGGTTTCGCGCAACCGACGACACCTCGCCCGAAGCCCGTGACGACGTCGGCACCGAAGGGCAGGCGGCCGAGATCGCGGCGGGAGCGTCAGCAGTGAACGGCTACTACTACCTCACCCGCAACAACGGTGCCCGGGACGAGCAGGGGGTGAGAGAGGAGGAGCACGACGTAGAGAGGATGTCACTGGCCGCCGAGAGGGGACGACAGTGCGGGGATGAGACGTCGCACGTCGGCGGCAGCGGCGGCGGCGGCGGCGGCGGCGGCGGCGGTGGTGCACGCTCGCCTTCTCCGTCGTCCCGTTCCCTGTGTCGCCGCCGCTGGTCGCGGGTGACGGCGAGCCGTGCGCGTATTTGCGGGATTCTGGTGGAAAGGGGGGCCAGGAGGGGCTGGAGGAGGGCCCCGAGCGAGGAGCAGGTTGCGCTGGACAAGAAGTACGCCGTGCTGCTGGAAGGCGACGACGGCCGCAACTTTTGCACGTTCAGCGGCTGACGACGGTGATGGCAAGAGGCTGCCGTCTTGTTGTGAATATCGCTCATGTTTCCAACGGAGACATGTAGATAGATGTGGATGGGGTAATACATAGTTGAGCCCGGGACGCGATGTTTGCTGATACGCCGTTCCTTCTTTTTTCGGCAAACACGTATCAAATATGTTGTGTTCGAATAAGCACATATTCTAGACTGCATGCGAACGAATGGGACAAATCTAACATCCACCAGCCGTGTTCGATAACGTAGGTCAGTTCTACTGTACCAGTTAACTCTCACCGCGGGTAACCTGAGCTAGGAGTAATCCGGAGTCAGCCACTCGTCCTTCTGCCTCAGAATATCTAGACAGATCATCCAAACAACCACCCTGCTGCGCCGTCCCATCAATGGATTCGAGGGGTAGACGATTGATAGTAATTTCGGGATTCTGCGTTCTCCCGTTTTGGCGATAGCCAACAACCTGTAAAGCAGCTACATTGACTTCATCTTCGTGCCCGTGAACGACAGCTATGTACATCTTCATGCCTACGTGAACGCCACTCACTCTCCTCTTCCACCTGCTGCTTGGTTGACATGGATGTATATTAGACTAGTCTATAGATGCTCAATATGCCAATACGTCAACATTAATGAAGGGGCGACTGCCGTTTCTTGTCTGTCTGTGTTGCATCCCTGCTTGACCTGGAACATGGGAATGTCTTGCGCAACTCGCAACAGAACATGGTACCATGTACAATCGATCCTCCTGCTGCTGCATGTATAGGCGTTGTTATTGTTGTTGTTCCTCACATTAGCTCTATAGTCCACAAAAATGGGGAGCCCGTGGTCTCAAAACCNGTGTTGTACATCAAGAATCCGTCGTCAGAATTTCGATCAGGATCGATGCGGCCGTGATACAGCTACGCACTGATATATATGCGCGAAAGCAGGGATAACCTGGAATTACTAGGAATTACACTGAAATATCCCCCCTCCCGCAACACTTTCTACATGTTGATTCAATCTCTCCTGACTTCGAATTAGGGTAATTTTGGGGTGGCGATCACAAATATATTGTTGGAATGTCCCAGTTTTGATTTGCAATGGACTTTCAGCTGCTCAAAAGCTGACAGTAGCTGAGCCATTTCAAAATTCCTGGGATTTTGGATTCTCGGTTCCCACGTCGAGTTTTTGTCTGATCAACTTTCTGAGTGACTCTACCCCCTCTAAATCGGCCAAGCGGAATCGATTGCTGAAGAGAAATGGAGGCGCCGAAATCGGCAACGCGGTGAAAAAAAACAATCAAGGCGATCCGATCACCACTTTTTTGTTTCTCTTTTTTTACGCTTTTAAACGTCGTTTGAGACAAGTATCCAAGAACGGTTTTTCATTCGAGTTTTTCCTCGCCGCGGGAGAGACAATTCGTCTTTACCGCGGAACACCCCCTCGGAAAAAGAAAACNGGCAACGCGGTGAAAAAAAACAATCAAGGCGATCCGATCACCACTTTTTTGTTTCTCTTTTTTTACGCTTTTAAACGTCGTTTGAGACAAGTATCCAAGAACGGTTTTTCATTCGAGTTTTTCCTCGCCGCGGGAGAGACAATTCGTCTTTACCGCGGAACACCCCCTCGGAAAAAGAAAACAAAAAGACTTATTTCTATAGATAGAGATGGATTTGTTGTGTGATATTAAGAAAATAAAAAAATAAAATAATAGAAAGAAAAGAGCAGCTACCGCACCGACCGTTCGCGAAAAGAGCCCTCGGAAACCGATCAAAATACACAAAAAATAAATAGACTATAGACTAGTCTAGACTATATTGGAGGACGCTTCCCACACCAGCCCAAAGAAAAAACCAAGGGTAACGTACCAGCACCAGGCACTACGCACCAGGGCATGGGAGTAACGGAGCCAACAGGACAAAGAGGCGGCAGATGGGCAGACAGCCAGACGTACATAAACAAAAGCAACTGCAAAGCGAGATCAAGGTACCCAACACAGCAGAGTAGGCAGGGAGGTCATGAAAGAAAGAAACACAGCACAGAGAGAGGCCGAAGGCAATAAAAAGTACATACATAGTCTAAAGGAGAATAGCATACAGCAGGGAGGGAAACTGGGCGCAACAACATCAGCCGGGTACATGGTTCGCCACAAGTGCTGCCTCGGCCGCCTTACTCGCTTCTACAGCAGTGCCCGGTCGCCGTTTCTTCCCCCCCACCACCGCTTCGCCGACTCTCNCTAGACGAGACACCCAGTCGCTCTCCTGCCCGCCCCGGTATCCCACGCCCCCCGCCATCGCTCCTAACTAACAGCATGCGCTTGGGGAGGCGGCTGTACTCCATGCGCATAACAAAGCCCGCGAAGCACAGTCTCCGTGGCCTCGATGGTTTCCTCGCAGCCTGCCTGGATGAGGGCCTGGGCATAGGACAGGGGGCGGTCTGAGCGTGCGTTTCCGCTTGCTCCAGCCGATGCACCGTGAAAGGAACTGGCGATGGGTCCCGTTGAGCTTCGTGTAGTGCTCCGCTCTTAGGCTCCACGAGGCGCACCCATACAGGAGAGTCTCCACCACTTCAGCCTGGAGTAGCCGGATCTTGAGCTGGCGGTTGGCCCGTCGCCTGTCGTACATCGAAGCACTGCTCTTCCGGCGGTAGCACTTCCACGCCCGGCAGCTGCGGCTCGTGATCTCCCGGTCGGCCTTCCCGTCCGCGGAGATGGTACGTCCGAGGTACACAAACCGATCTGTCTGCGTGTACGTCTGGCCGGCGGCGCTGACCGTGAACGGGCGTTCCTCGATCCCTTTTGGCAGCATGCACATGATCTCCGTCTTTGGCTCCGATGCCATCAGTCCGAACAGGCCGGCGTTTGTTGTTGTTTGTTGTTGTTTCTCACATTATTAGACTAGCTCTAGTCTATATATACACCACAAATATGGGGAGCCCGTGGTCTCAAAACCGGGCACATACGACGCCGCGGGGAAACAAAACAAAAATAGGGTACAAACAACTCGGAAAAAGAAAACATTGATATTCGAGCACAAATGGAGGGATGTACTGATGCACATGTCTTCCAAACATTTGACTTCGTTGGTATGTACCCTAATATCCCTGTAATACCGTTGAAGGAAAAATCGAGGGAAGCTTTGAAATTAATTGTCGTTTGAACACCAAGCTGAGAGAAATTGATTATCCTAATTGAAGTTGAGATATTGGGCCTGATAATAAGACACCATTTGTTAGAGACATCGAGTGGTCGAAGGAAAACCCGAGCAACGTAACATCTAGCAGAAGTCGAGCGAATTACATTGGATGGGAACGGGTCTGTAAATGGATAGATTTTATTTTGGATGAAGAATTTTGTATTATTTGGGAACGGCATGATGTATGTACCAACAAGCCTCTGGTATCTTTATGGGAACGGTACCAGCTCCCGAACTAGCGAATATTTTTGCGTTTATGCATGAATTCGATTTTTTGAAGGAAATGGTGTGGATGAGTATTTATTAACTGCTACACACGCTGGGACTACATCGTTGTATCCATTGGTACAAAACGGTATATATATAGATGACATTTTTATGGTGCGATATGGTAACCAGACTGGACCAACATTTGAAGATATTAGATCTATATATGTATAAGGAGGGTAATCAATATGGTGGTATGTACCCAACGATGGTGTTAGATTCGAATGGTGATGAGATAGACAACCCCGTTCGCGTTACCCAAGAACAGTGTGGGGAATCAGCACACTTTCTGGATATGCAAATAGGGCAAGACATTCCTGGTAAAAATTGTATCGGTATGTATAATAAGCGCCAACATATGGCTACGCTGAAGCAATATCGGGCATTCCCACATTGGGAAACAGTGTTATCTACTAGGTGTAAGATGTCGACGTTACACTGTCAAATGTGCCGATTTGCTATTAGATGTACTGACATTCGATTTTTCCAAGCTGCCACAGCCAGATTGATAGCTGACATGCTTGCACGTTTCTATTATTCTAGTCGACTTATTTATACGTAATACTTTACACAATTTCATGTATACCTTTTTTCGTACCTCGCCAGTGATTGCAAACATCATGGGTGTAAATGCACCTATGGTGCGGAATTCATACTGACTGGAAGAAAGTGGAGTTGGGTATTTGGAATCGAGTAGATACGAATGAATTTTTGGTAGATTAGCCTGCGTGCGACTATCTTTTCCTTCATTGGGTAGTGCCCCGTTTCTTTGTTGAGCAATTCCTGGAGTAGTGTTGTTGTGTTATGTTCAAATATCGTTACATGTCTATGTGCAAAATAAGAACGCCTGTCTATAAATAATGACATAAAAATCATGTTCAAATTGCTTCTAGCGCTACCAAAATTGTACACGCATACTTTTGTAGGAGCCTGATAGCTTATAGCGATGCGAAAATCTGTGGGTAACCGCATATTTAACCGTCGAAACCGCAAGGGGGAACACTGAAAATGAAACGTGTCCCTTGCAATTAGGATAATCAATTTCTGTACACCTTTCTCAAAAATTCCCATACACCCAGGTGACAACGAAGAATTGGGAATCAAATTCCGCTGAACCAGAAATCTGCACCTCAAAGAGCCAGCCAGCGACGTCGCTGAGAGGAGCACGCATGCAGTCATTCCGGTTTTAGCTCAGCCACCCACCTCTCTTGGATTGCGGAGCTAGCCGGCATTTCGGATCCAGGCGTTGTGCGATACTTATCATCTCCGATAGGACTTAAGGAGGACGGACTGTAAAGCTGTAGAGTATACTGCACTGCGTTTGCTCCTTGCTGCTGCTCTTGGCTGACCCAGGACTTCGAAAAATCCCTAGTATGGTCCACGCTGCCTACAAATGGGAGAGGTAGCCATACCTCCTGCCTACACACGGACGAGAGAGGTGAACACACCCATTGCATTTATCACACACCCACATGTCGGTTATGAAACCTCATCAACCACACGCCTCTATCGGCGACCACGTCATCAGGAGGCAATGATGAGAAATGTTCTCCCGTGCCCTTCTCACATTTAACGACATGAAATTCCACAACATAACATATATGAGACACACAAGACAGCTACCAAACTGATTTGTTGAGCCTGTTACCCACAGGGGAGATGTCCCTATATGCTGTCTGGGAAATCGTAGANTCGTCTGCACCTTCCCAACATAACATATATGAGACACACAAGACAGCTACCAAACTGATTTGTTGAGCCTGTTACCCACAGGGGAGATGTCCCAAAATGCTGTCTGGGAAATCGTAGACACACAGGTAGTTTTCACTGACGCTATGATTCCAATGTGAACCTGTCTCTGACTCTTTTCTATGATAGAGATGAACTCGTTGTGTCATATTAAGGAAAAAGAAGAAAACTGTTTAGAGGGATCGTGTGTGGAGTATGTGCGCACGAGAAAAAGAATAATTTTCATGCACAGGGGCGTGAAAATT
>CACKRE030005065.1:90178-105242 GCA_902602495.3 Ectocarpus sp. CCAP 1310/34 | reverse complement strand
CAAGTGCTGTACAACTGCAAGATCAGCAGCTAACGTTACCAATGCTCGGTGATGCCGGCAGTGTGAAAGAAAATAAGCATGGTGCCTGTGTGTAAATGCAAGTTTTCAACTTCATCTGTGTCTACCTCTTCATTCTCGCCACGAGTCAAGTTCAACTCTTCTTCAATATACTCTATGGTACTCAGTCCATCTTTCCTCAAATTTTTGTGGCGATTGATGCTGTAGTGGGCGCGTTCTTGTGCTTGATCGCTTTGGCGGGTGCACAGCAGGGTGGTTGCGCCGCGTAGATACGAGTCTCACATTTTTTTAGGGGAGGAGCTGCGTGTTGCGCCGATAAGTTTGAAGCCTACAGTGGACGGAATTTGGCAAATCTTAGTTCCCTAGATAGCTACTGGTATAGTCTACAGCTGTAAACCTTTAGCCTTGGGTGGATGTACGCCGGTCGCGCTGCTAATCTGTGTAAAACGATATTTTTTGTTCCTCCGCTTACTTTTTATTTTTTTCAGTCGTGCAGCACTGTCTAAGTTGGTGGGGGCACCCGCACGGGACATGCAAAGGGTGGGATGGTGTGCCCAGGCGTGTTGTTGCAGTCCGTGTGCTCCCCATGTACTTAGGCATTGTTCAGACCTCACACACAACAAGCAGGAGTGTGGCAGAGCGAGAGAGCCTGACGGGGGGGGCGAGAGCACACGCACACACAACACAGAGAGAAGACTTGGTGAGAGGAAAGAGTCGTGTGAAATGAGTTTCGACTTTCACGCCAGGCACACCACTACGACCAATAAGACCTACATATCTTTGGAACTGCTGTCCTGTACCCTGACTGCTGCGGCATTCCTACGAAGCAACGCTGGGTTCGAAGTTCGAAACCGACAGGCAACGGTGTATGGTGCAGGAGGTATATTGGAGATACGTGAACATGTGGTCACCAGTTTGTTTTTCTCCCATTCACTCCTTCCTGGTTGGAGGCTTGTTGTACACCGTAGACATGCGAGGGATCGAGGGATGGCAACCCCGGCACTTGGGTGGACGGCACCAGCTACCACACATAGAAGGTTGCATAAGATACCACACCCCCTGGACCGATTGTCAAAGCTCGACTACTCGGCTGAAAGAACAGTAGTGACGGTGCCCAAAGGTGGCGGCGTTGGAATCGTCGAGAGAGCTTTCCGAAAACCTGTGGTTCCATTTTTGCGTATCCCCTTCCTGATGAAGTATTCGAGCGTTAACAACCGGTCCAGGGGCCGTGGGATCGTATGCAACCTGCGGTAGCCTTGGACCCGCGCGGCCCCCAGCGGCGAACCTGGGCGTGGCAACATGTCGCTGCTCCATGTTGTCCTCCATTTGAATACCGTATGCGACACAAGAAAACACACACCCTGGACCGATTTTCGAAGCTCGATCATGCCACGGCCAAGATGATGGATGGGCGAAACGGTACGTTTTCGGAGAGGTCTCGACCAGACGGCTTCAACGCCGCCGTTTTCGGCGCTGCTACTCTGTCACTCTGTCTGCTGTTGATAAATCGAGCTTTGAAAATCGGTCCGGAGGATGTGTTATCTTGTGTCATATACGGTAGATAGGTATGTAGGACTTTGGCGATGCGAAGCCTGCTTAAATACCTGCCATGTATGATGTGTCTTGAGTTTAGATTGTATTGCAGCTTGCCTCGGGCAACCATGGTGGTCCTCTACAGGTGTTTTTTTTTTTTTTGTGGTGTGCACTTCTGTAGGTGTGAGAAGGAGGTGGATAATAAACTTGTGGTGAATGCACGAAGAGCGCTGATAGATGATGCTTTTTGATATCATCGCATATTTAATCAATGGTCGTCCCAAAGCTGACCAGCAGAATCATCTTTCCTACAAACCAACAAACGACAGGACACAACGTGCATGCCGCAACATCACGCCAAAGACGCCCCTTGCTGTCAAACAAAGCCTGGTCTACCGTTTCTATTACAATCTATCTATGCCCCTAGCATCCTTAAGGTCTCTCCAAACGGCCGCGACAAAATTGATACACACAAACAAAAATATACAAGAGACGAGAGCACATATGATGCCGCCAGTGAAATTCCCTGAAGGCGAAGGTTGTCGAAGTCCCTCTATTCGCGCTCGCGAAAAATAGAGAACAATTCAATGTATGTAACCGCCAAACGCGGCGGCGGAGTAAGCAGCCTCTGTGGGGTAGGTGACAGAATAGAGGTGTGCCCCGACCCAGTCGTTGGCAGGCTACTGTAATCCCGGCCTCGAAGTGGCTAGTCCCGTTGTAGACTGGAATTTGATGGCAGGTAGACACCTATATGCACGCGCTAGTTGTTCAAGATCGAAGTTGTTGTGCAATGGATGCATATTTATGTATGAGTGTGATGTTCCGACGAGGAAAGAGAGAGTCATCAATCATGAACTCGTTGTTTGCGTGCGACATGCGGTGGAATAAACTCCGAGCAAAGTTGCAGCGGTGTGGCCCGAACCTCTCGTTGGCAGGCAAAATTGGTCGACACACAGCTATTCCAGCGTCGAGGGACTTGTCAATCCAGCTGTATATTGGACGGGGCTTCAATTTGGTGGAGGATAGGCAACGTTTAGGCTCAAATTTGTCTTGATCGGAGCAATTCGGTGCGGGAAGTCGGTCAGCGACGCATCCAAACTTTAACGCAGGAGGCCGAAATCAAGCTCAAACCTGCTGATAGCGTCCAAAGTAATGCAGGACGGCCGATGGTCTGATCCCTCGCGCCTCGGGCATTCGTGTAAAAAAAGTGCGTGCCTCGGAGCTTCGGACTGAACGTGATCATTCACACTTGGTTTTACGGTTCTGTGGGACCTCTAGAGACCGTAACGATCCCCTAGAGGAACAGGCGACTTTTCGTATTGGTTTGACAGAGGGCGTGTTGAGGTGCGTAGACTCCGTGATGCGCTGCTGGGGACAAGCCCCGTCCGCTGCTCTGTGCGACGACGAACGGACTCCTTGCTGCGCAATACTTCCCTGCTGGTCTTATGTGTGTGTCTGGTGTATGATATCGGGGTGCTCCCTCGCTTGTTTCTCAACGTCAGTAAGAATCAAGAGCAACACATCCAAGAACCCTCTAACCTTTGAGGGCATCACTATCACCTGAGTGCGCCCACTTTCTGTAAGGCTATTACTTTTGTCTCCATCCCCTCCCTCCCCTTGTTATTCCTACCATTGGCGGAGGAGAAACGGAACGATTTTGGTGACAATCCATCCCGTCGCCGGCAACACGAGTAGTCTTGCTTATTTGCTGTGGTCGCGCACCGGTCTTGATACCGATTTGCTTGGAGTTCCACAGAGCCACAACTCGCAACCAACAACAACCTGCCCACCTGTTGGAATTGTGCGGGCGATGGTGTTTCAGGCGATAGAACGATGAGTTTGACGTCGTTGGAGAACCGTTTACTTCGCGGGGCGCAGAAGGGCGACTTACCAGCCGTCCAAGCGGCCATTGCAGCAGGAGCGGATCCGAGCGGATCGAGCAACAGCCGATTGCGTCCGCTCATGGTAGCTTCGGGGTCAGGCAGCGTCGAAGTCGTCAATTTCTTACTTCAGAATGGCGCTGAGATGGAGCACCAAACGTGGGGTGATGATGATCATCGATTCTTAGGAATGCGGGCGACGCATTGGGCCGTGACATCGGGAAAGTTGGACACCCTCCTCGTACTTTTGAAAGCAGGCGCAGTCTACGATGCAGTCAATGCGCAAGGCGAAACGTGCCTCATGAATGCGTGTATGACGGACGCTTCGCCGCCGACCTGCGTTGCGATGGCGAAGGCGTTGCTCGATGCCGGTGCGGACCCTCTGATAGAGGACCGCGAAGGCCAGGTTGCGCTGCATCATGCAGCGGCCCAAGGCAACCCGAACATGATCGACCTGCTGCTTCAAGCGAAAGGATCATCACTCTCAAAGAAGTTGTTGTCGCACGTGAGCAGGTGGGAACATACACCGCTTCAGAGCGCCTTGGAGAGCAACCAAGTACAAGCCGTGGCCCACCTGCTGTCGTTGGGCGCGCGCGCCACGGTTGATCGTGAAGGACGCGGAAATTTGCTTCGGCGGGCGGTTGTGAAAAATAGTGAACCAATCGTCCGTGTGCTATTCGAGGCAGGACTCGAGTCTGTCGGAGGCGCCGCGCGTGTGATGCCAGACAGCTTGGCCTCCGCCGCGAAAGCTGGTCGAACACGGCTCTTGAAGTTGCTGCTCACCGTGGGGCGAGGGGACAGGACGACCGGATACTGGGCCAACTACTACGTCTGGGGCGGGCCGTTGCTTAACGTCGCCGCGGGATACGCGACTGTCGACTGTGTCGGCGTGCTGCTTGCGGCGGGGGCTGACGAGCGAGTACCCGATGATGAACGCCAAACAGCTGGCGATATGATTGGCGATCTTTTGGCAAGTGGCAGCAAGAGCGCGTCGTTCAGGTCCGACAAAGCAGCCATCCGTCGAACGCTCCTGCGGGGCCCTGCGTACCGCGCTCGATCGTGGACCTGGCCCCCGCTGGCTGCTGGGGCTGATGATGCAGTGGCATTTCCATCGGGCCACCCCGAAAAAGTTCCGCTGGGAGTGCATATCTTCCGCCGAAGGGGCGAAAAGTTGGTCGTGAGGCTGATTGGCAGGTGAGAGGAGAGGGGGGGCGGATATGTTCTATCTTCGAAAACCGCCATGACCCGAGCTGTTGCAGATGCAGATATCAAAGAATGGTTCAACAAGTTAGACCCTGGGGTTACCCCTATTTTGAGGCCAAAAATGTGTCCCAAACCGGGTGAACTTTTCGTGGCAAATAGACTGCGCTTTTCCTTCTTGGACCAATAAAAACGTTTGGAATTTGAATCAAAATAAAAAGACACACGAACAGACTGGACAAATATGGTCAAGCGCGTTCACGCAGCAATGCGCGAGGTGGACACCCGTCACTGCGCTCACTGAGGCTGCTGGCACACACAAAAAGCCAGTACCCCACAGCCCGACCGGTCATAGATGGCGGACCCCACCGGTTCGACGGCGGACCCGCCCGCTTCGACGGCGGACCCGCCCGATTCCATGGAGGTTGCTGTATGAGTGGGGGTGCCACAAAAAAAATTTCGCGCCGGTCCAGCAGCAGCTTGTTGAGAGTCTGTTTTCGCTGTATGACAAGCGCACTCAGCAGGGCGATCAGAGGGAGATTGACCTCGTGCGACTAGGGCAGTACCGCGGAGCGGAGTGCAGAGCGATCGGTAGGTTTGACGCAACGAGCAAGGAAATTGGCATTGCAGGGGAGGTGGCAATCAGCCGAGCGCAGGTAGAAAAGAAAGCTGCGATGGAGGCGGACCCGCATGCATCAAAGCACCGCAAGCGCGCCCACGACGTAAAAGCATCGCTAGCCAAAGTTAGAGCATCACACCAGGGGTCTGCGTGGGTGTACGCCTCCTCCGCCTCTGAGGGGGAAGAGGAGGATGAGGATGAATCAAGCGATGGGGAGGGGGATGACTCAAGTGATGAGGAGGAGGATGAGTCATGTGATGAGGAGTGATTCGTAAAAAAGTTGAAAGTTCAACCGCTGCTGTATGGTTTTCTTTGTTGCGGATTGCCAAAGCGCAACGTACAAAAACGCACAATTTTGGAGTTCAGCACGCACGGATGACCGCTGGTCACCATCCGCATGCGCGCTGGAGAGGCGTATTTTCTGCTTGGCCTCTTTTTGGCATTCGCCGCCGTGTGCCACCCCACTCCACGCATCACGCAACCAAAGATGCATGTTGAAAAATATTCACCGAAACAATTTTGTCGAAAACAATTTGCCGAACAAAGTCATGCCGTGCGATGATGCGCAGGGATCCGAAAACACGTTGAGGTGCTTCGCTTTGCACGCCCACAAACAGCCGCCGATCGAATACCTCACCCGTACTACACCGCGCGCGGTCGTTCGGTCATTGTTCAGCTCTCCAACCAGCAGCAGCAGCGGCAGCAGCCGCAACGCCTTACGAAAATCAATGTGAACTGAACCACACACAACCAGAGCCGCATTTCATGTTTGTTCCTGCAAGATACAGACCGCCGCATCACCAACACAGCACCCCGACACACCCCTTCAGCAACGCTTACCAACATTCCCTTCGAAAACAACAAGCAGCTGATGTAGCGTAGTCGCTCAGCCTCTCCCACCCCTCCCTCCCCTCCCACCCCTCCGGTTCCCTCTTCCATTCACATTTCCACGCCCGCGTCCTCGAGTATTTACACGCCCCCTTCCTCGTGCATTCCCCCCCCCTCTGCCTCGGGCACCTGCCCCGCGCCCGCTAGGTAGTTCTTCCCCCGCCGCCTTTCGCTCGTCATTCCTTAGCATATCCTGTAGAAGCGCCACACAGCCTCCTGTTTCCCCCGATACCGAAGCCGTGTTGTCGGACAGCACGAACAAGACCTGGTGCCGGGGGTATCCGAGCACATTCGTGATGGTATCATGAAAAAGTTGCGCTTGCGTTTGAGCCGTCTTGTCTTTCATGCTGCATATCCTCAACATTCCCCACCACGGCGCCTGTGCGTCGACGTCCCAAAACGCCACGAATATGGGGTACTTCTTGTCGCCCTTTCGAAGCGATTCGTCGCCGGCGATGAGGATGTAGGGAGCTTTCATAATAGCTTTGATCAGCTCGGCTAGGTCGAGGTGCGCAATTCCGAGAGCCAGTTGTTTCACCGTTCGAGTGCAGAATTTCGTCTTGCCGCCCTGTACATCTAGCTGCACGTCCGTTGCCGCAAAGATGGTGGCCATAATCAGAGGCCCGACTTGACCGAGCGGATTGCCGGCTTGCAAAAATCTCTGCACTAGCCGCGCCGCCCTCACGCCATAAGCTCGCCTACCCTGCTTTTCCTTCTTGCGCTTTCCCCCCTCTGCCCCTCCCTCACCGGTTTTCACTTCGGCCTCGACAAGCTCAACTTTTTGTCGAGGCCGAAGGTTGTCGAGGACTCTGGTCTCCACGATTTTCTCCAGCTCCGCGGGCTCCAGCGAGGCGGATTCCCCCTCCGTGGCAGCGATCGTTGCTTTCAAATGCTCGTTGCGTGCGGACAGCGTTTCGATCCGCTTGCCCTGCCTGGCGTTCTGTTGCCGAAAAAAGAAAAAGGGCAACGGGCAAACAGCAGGGCGATTGTGAGAGCGGGAAAACAAAAAAATTGCGCGCTGCTGCTGCTGCTGCTGTATTTTCTCGCTCTCAACACCAAGTCTGTCGATGATTTGTCTGTCGATGATAGCAGCTGCATGCAGCTTCGCCTGCCTCTCTTGGTATCGTCCTGCTTATGATGGTTCTATCAACCTGTAGGACTCGGAGGCATACGAAGTAGTCGCACTAGGAGGGAACAGCAAGGCCAAAAACACACGAGGGCAGAAACACACCCACACACGCGCATAAAATCACACACACACGCACGCACGCACGCACCTTTTTCCTCAAATTGGCATTTCTCGTCTCGGCAACCTTTCCCCATGCCGACGCCGCCTCCAGCTCCCTCCTCGCTTGCTCTACCTCCATCCGGGTGCGGATGAGCTGGTCTTTCGCGGAAAGCAGCGGATTCCCGTTGTGCTGCTGTTGCTGCACCGCCATCACGCTTGCCGCTTGTGGACAAAAAATCTCAACCATCTCGCGCTGTTGATCTTGAAGCATTTGTTTCTCCAACCGCAAGCTTCCCAGCTGGGTCAGGACGTTCGCCACCGCCTCTCCATCAGCAGCCCTCTGCTGCTGCCTCTGATGCTCCGAGGCCTGCTCGCGTGCGATCGCTGCTTGCGCCCGTTGCTCCGCCTCGATTCTACGTCGCTGCTCCTCCCCAAGCTCCTTCTTCAGATCGGCGCGCAGGATTCGCTCTCGCGCCAACAATTGTCGCTCCTCCTCTGCGGCCTGCTCCGCCGATTTGCGAACTCGAGCCTCTCTACGCTTCGCCAACTGAGCTTTTTTGAGTTTCTCGAGGGTAGCAGCGGCCGTACGCTTCAGGGTAGGGTAGTCGGCCTTCTCGGCAGCCTTGCGTGCGCGCCCAGCCGTCGCTGCGTCCGCAAACGTGCATCCTTCTCTCTCGAGAAGAGAAGTCGTGAAGTTTTTGAAGATTTTTTTTTTGGACTTGACGCGACCCTTGTTTTTACCACCTCCCTTAGCCATAGGAGGTGATCTGGTAATCAATGCCACTCGTCGGCTTCTGTGTCAATCGGGGATCGGTTTTTTTAGCTGTGTGCGCAGAAACCAGAGCTAGAGAAGTAGCGAAGGCGATTTTTTACCCTCGTCTCAGTATTCGCGCCAGCTGGGTCAACAGCCGAAATTTCCGTCGTTTCGGGATTCTTCGCGCATTTTTGATTGCCAGTTCCTTGTCTTTGCTCAAGTAAGTAGGACTGCTGTCTGTGTGCCCCATTCAAACAAAAAAAAAGCTATTCGCAGCATGCCGTTTTTTGTTGCTCCGCAGGGGGGTAACTTTTGGACTTCACGCGACCCTTGTTTTTACCACCCTTAGCCATAGGAGGTGATCTGGTAATCAATGCCACTCGTCGGCTTCTAGGTCAATCGTGGATCGGTTTTTTTAGCTGTGTGCGCAGAAACCAGAGCTAGAGAAGTAGCGAAGGCGATTTTTGACCCTCGTCTCGGTATTCGCGCCAGCTGCGTCAACAGCCGAAATTTCCGTCGTTTCGGGATTTTTCAACCACCAAACGGAAATCGGCTTCGCTACTTCTCTAGCTATAGCATAATTACAGGTGATTGTAGATTGAGACGAGCCATCTCCTCACCGTCTTCGAGCATTTTTGATTGCCAGTTCCTTGTCTTTGCTCAAGTAAGTAGGACTGCTGTCTGTGTGCCCCCTTCAAACAAAAAAAAAAGCAAAGGCTATTCGCAGCATGCCGTTTTTTGTTGCTCCGCAGGGGGGTAACCCCAGGGCCTAACAGTATGTTGATCGTTTCGGCATGTCCCAGCCCTCCTCTAACGCCGATGTATCCAGGGAGATCACCCGGGTTGCAAGTCCCCACAAAATGCGATAATTTTTTTTGACGACATGGCATCGATCACGCGGAGCCCCCACCGCGGCCGAATTCCTATGGTACAGGCAGTTATTCGTTAACAACTCCGGCTGTAGCAGCGATCCAAAATGTTGCCGACCCTCGAAAGCAACCTTTGGCTTGTGTCTACAGCATGGTGCCATTTAAGGCATACAGAGCGTTGAAGGTCAAATTTAGGGGGATCTTGCCGAGAATTTTAAGCAACATTGGAGGTGGGCACATGGGGCGTGTTTGGTCGATGTAGGCGATAGAGTACTTCACTGGAACGACTCTCGTACTGGAGATCCAAAGTTGTGCCAACCCTCAATTCTACCTATGCCTATGTAATCTACTCTGGCGAAGTCTCGAGCGAGTTCGTCAACTCCTTCGTAGGTATACAGCAGCGTGAAGTTTGATGCTGACAGCGGCGGAACGGCCTAATAGCAGGCTCTTTCACTTTTGATCGCACGGAAGTTGCCAGGTTCAGAGCGAAACCAGGGCAAACCAAATGTCTGCGCGTGTAGAACATGACATGCTCGAGGTATCCTGCTTATTTCATTGCCCGCAGCCATCTGTGTGGGGAGTGCCAGCAATGACAATGGCGTGACCAAATGGTGTCGCAGGGCAACACATCATGGGGGCTCAAGTGGGGTATCATTGATTTCCGCGGAGCCCCTTTGTCGTTATTTTTGCTTTTTGTGTGACTTGCAACCCGGGTGGAGATACTTCTTGTCGTTTTGAGATAAGTGTGAGCTACTCTAGCGGCATTGATGAAGTCGAGATCGGTCTAGCTGGAGCGTCGGTAACGATGGGTGTTCGCCATGTCGTTGAACAGGCAGTGTTGCCACCTGCACAACATTGGCAAACAGCAGTGGTGTGCCGCATCCCTTGGTGCTCCACGGCGATGTGCGGCACACAAAACAGCTGAGCATGAACTCGACCAGGCGCTTGTGTGTTTGGTGGCCGCGTCACCCCTCCCGAACTTGCTCTTCGAACCATGTACGCCCGAAAGAGATGGAGCGGATGAGCGTGCGCCACGCAGATTACGCCGCCTTTCCCAGCGATAGTCATGTGCATGAACTCAACCAAGCGACTTGTCCGTTTGATGGCCGCGTCACCCCTCCGGAACTTACTCTTCGAAACAGGTACGCCCGAAAGACAAGGAGCGGATAAGCGGGCGCAACGCAGATTACGCCACCTTTCTCCGCGATAGATTGAGCCGCAGCAATTCGTGTGTTGAGGGGAAGGGTTCCTCTTGTTCTTACGAACTGCGCCGGCGGCAAGCAATGCGCGCTTGTCGGGGGGTCATTTTTGTCCCGATCACTTTCAGTATTTAGCTTTGTGTCGGAAGCCTTGTTTGTCTTGTTTCTCCGATGAGGTTGAGGCGATCGCTGCTGCGGGATCGCAAGTGTGTCGTCACCAACAGCATTGCTGATGAGGTCAATGCACCTCAATTGTGCTTGGCTGATACTGGCGGTGGAAGCTTACATCGTGCTGCGTACGAGCGGCTTCAAACGCCGTGGAAGTTCACGTCCTGAACGAAGCACGGCGGCCAGTGGCCCTTGTTGTCTCTAGCTGTTTCCAACCAACGATGTATATTTAGTGTAGTTGCGGCAAGAGTGGAAGTACAACCCAATATGTTGCCCGTGATGGCAGGCAGATATGTTGGCGTTCGTTAGAATAGAAGGGAAGAAAGTGGTATCCTGCTATGCGCTTTGTGGGCGTCCAGGTGCCCGAACGTACGAAGAAGGGACGCCTTGTGATGCGGCGAGGTGGTAGTACGCAGGATACGCCGCTTGTATCGCCGTCCGACAGGATGTCCCCTCTCGTTCGGAGCGAGAATCAATATGAAAGACTGTGAACAATTTGAAAATGTACCCTTGTGGTGCTCAGTTTGTACAAGCATGCGAAGTACCGGCTGGACTCGTTCGATGTCGTCGTGTGGAGTCTTCCGTTGCAATATAGGGTATACGGGCGTGGGGTATGCTGTTGCACCATCATGGAACGCGTACGATTCCCCCATTGTACTCCGTTTTTGTTTTGGTCCAGCAATAAAAGCACCTATTGATACCTCGTCGATAGATATCAGACTGGGTCGAATGCCGTGTTGTTGCGTGACCGGAAGCACTATAGACCCGCCGGCAAGAACTCATGTTGAATAAATGGTTCAGATTGTGGCGACCGTAAGGCACTGGGGAACTCGACGAACCTGGGCGTGGAAACCCAAGACACAAAATGTATGGTATACTGCTGTAGCCGGGGGATTGGGCCACGTTCGAAATGTGCGTACCAAACCCCACACCCCATGTGCGCGTGCATGTTGTCTGGGTGTGCGAGTATTGTCTCCCCATCCACGTCGCTCGCTCGTCACACGGCTGTCTGCTCAATAAGTCTGTCTGCAAAAGGTGAACATGTAACAGATTCGGGCCGAAGAAAATCGTTCAATGGGCTAGTTTATCGGCCCGAAATCAGAGACTGAGCCTCGACCCCAAATCGAAGGTTATTAATGCCGGTTTCCTTCTCACCGAGCCCCAACTGCTGTAGTCCAAGTGCCGGCGCAAACGACAAAGCCCCCGGCGCCGACCTACCCCGTGTGGCATACCTTCCCCAACCAAATGGGGCGTAGTAGAGTGTACCCGGCACATTATTTTCACTCAGGTGCCCCTGTCACCCCCGAGGACCTCCCGATAACTTGCCCGCCTGCGAAGGAACATCACAAATGCGTCAGTCCGCTTCAAGTCTACAGGAGTCCTGGTTCCACCTATGACAGGTCCTACGTGGTGCCTGACAACAGAATTGTAGTTGCTGTTTGTTGTGTAGTTGGCAGTGGTGGCGCAGTTTGGGTAGATACAACACAGAGTGATCATTAGATCCAAAACACAGGCGCCCAAGCTGTCTTCACCTGACGGTTACAGACTTGGAGACACGCCTTCCCAATACTGCACAAAACCCATGCAGTAGAATAGAGTCAGTTCTTGCATACAAATCCCAACAGTGCCAAACGCCCTGCTGCTACAGTGACCTCCTCAGCACCACGTGGCCTCGTGGCACAAAAGGACCCACTCGCCCACCTATCAACTCCGTACAAATTCTCCATGTCGCCAACTTGTTGGGTCATATCAGGGTGACGACGGCAAACAAGAACACCGACTGCGGCCACGACGGCGCCAAGCTCGATGTGGGGGGCACCTGATGAACAGGTCCAGCACAACCTAGGCATCCTTCCCGTTGGTGTCAATAGCGTTCGGGGGCGCGTGTTCATCATGTGTGACATGGCAATAAAAAAAAGTCCATCTATCTATCTGTGGAGAACACCTTCATCAAGGTTGAAACTCCCCAACGTCTGTCAAGGACGAAACCCTCTTTTCCACACATCATCAGTAGACTATATATCTTTACCGAGGTGTATTACATCGTTGGGTGGAGGAGCAACGGATGACTGCGATAGCTCGGTTCTATCGCGCGCAGTACATAGGACCAATCGCGGTAGGGGGTATGACTACCCTACTGGATGACCCAACGATACGGAAGTCTTGTGGAACCTGTATAAAAGCGTTCGCCAACTCCCCCAAGACGCACTACTGTCTGTGGCTGTGCTGGCCTCCCCTCGATCGATTTGCCCAGACTAAGACATCTCATGAAATAATGGCGATGTGACACACCCGCTCCAAAATGTATTGCTGTACAGCAGCAGTAAGGTTCTCACACACGCGATGTGCTGCAGTCTCGGCAGGGACGACTAGGATTCCAATTCAAGGAAACCTGCTGGATCGTTTTTCATGCGGGTATGCAAGCTTGGGATACACATCTCTCCGATCCATTCCCAACAAGAACCTCTGCTTGGCAATCCCCGACAAGCTCTGTTTACAAGGGAGGCCGAGTCATGCATGCGCATGAAAACATAGTGTAGCCCTATCTGTGCGTACAACAGCGGATCCGACCTGCTTAACCCTTATGTGACTACACCCACGAATGAGCTCCGTTCGCAGCTCCGATCGGTCAACAGGCAACAACAGCGGATTCGACCTGCAAGTATTTGATCGGCCAACAGGCAAGCATCTCGCTGCACTCTACCCTAGGCGGTACACACGCGTGTGTAAGCTACAGCACTAGACACTACTGCTGTAGTGCTCACCTTGCTTGTAGTCGACATCGCTCAACCTGCGGTGGTTGGATGACTGTCAAGCTTGTGCTGTGTGTGGTTGTGCTGTGCGCTTGTGGTGTGTCCCCGATCCCCGATGGGGCGGAGGGGGGGGCGGGGGGCGCGTGCATGTTGCTCGGCGGACCCCCGTGTCTGCGCCGCAGTGTGCAGTCTTCCCGCTTCAAGCTGTCTCAGCCTCTTGGTCTACTGGTGTGCTCTGGCTCTCGCCCTGCCTCAGCCCCTGGCTTCTGGATTCCCCACCCTGTCTGTCTTCTTGCCTTTCTCGTCAGGTACGTCAGCATGGGTGTTAGCTTCGGGTTGTCATTCGCTGCAACTGACAGCTGGGGGTTCCGTGTGGCGCCCCGCTTGGCAACCTTTCCTGCCGTTAGCCGTTAGGCTGTTTCAGCATACTACTGTTGTGTGACTCTGCCGGGCGATCTGTGGAAAGATGTGTACGGTAGTTCATTTCGTACTGCAGTAGTTATGCCACAAGAGAGAGAGAGAAGACGAAGGAGAGGACGGGTTAGGGAGCATCATCCGAGTGTGGCCACAAGCTACGATGCATTTACAGCAGATGAAGTGCTACAGAGTAGTCCGACGGCAATATCCCCCACAAGTTTGCAAATATGTACTAATGTTAGTTACCAGCATGGAAGGCTGAGGAACCCTCGTCGATCGCAGGGGTTTGTTTGTTCTCTAAGGTACTCGCTTGCTAGATTCCTGACCCAGGATCGGCAGCAGATCACGATAAAACCAGCTCTTCATTAATTCAGGACTGACCTCGAGGATGTATCCTTAGACTATTAGGAGAAACAAATATACACACAGAAAGACTACCCGTTCGAGGTATAACTACACTCGAAGGGGATGTGTTGAAGTCTTTACAGTGAGTAGAGGAAAACCAGCTGGGTACTTGACTTATTTCGAGTTTGTTTAAGCCTATACACTGATGATTTATATCAGTGATACCAGTTGGTGCTTAGCACAAAAACATCTGCGTAGGTACATTTACATGTGGCCTGCACAGGGAACACGGCGCAATATGTCATGTTGACAGTAGTTGCTGGTTTAATTTAGAAAAATACATATATTAGGAAAAACAGACTATGTTCCATTTAGGCTTTTCCCCCGTAGGCGATGTTTTTTTTTTTTTTCGGCGTTTCACGGATATGTTTGTGTGTGTACTCGGCAGGATACGAATCTCCGAGATCTCCGGGGGTTACGCAGATAGATATTGTACATGATGGGTGCGATGGACTTGACGCGTAGGCTCTGCTTGCCTGCCCATGTATCTCACTCGTTAATAGTTAATCAAGGAACTTGAGTCACTCCTTTGTGCAACACGCTCTCGACAAGAGCCCGCGAGCGTGATAACATAGTACACGCGCCGACACCCCAAACACGATATCGTGGAGTCAGCTGACGTCGGTAGGGAAAGGTTCGGGAGGTAGGCACCGGAACACAAGGGCAGCAGCAGCGGGCGGTTTTTGCTCGCGCGCGCCAAGGAGATCCAGGGAACAGGGTTTGGAATACGAGGGCAGCAGCAGCAGGGCGGTTTTTGCCCGCGCATGCCAAGGAGATCCAGGGTAAGCTTTTGGAATACGAGGACAGCAGGAGCGGGCGGTTTTTGCCCGCGCGCGTCAAGGAGATCCAGGGAACAGGGTTTGGAATACGAGGGCAGCAGCAGCAGGGCGGTTTTTGCCCGCGCGTGCCAAGGAGATCCAGGGTAAGAGTTTGGAATACAAGGGCAGCCGCGACAGGCGCGCCAAGGAGATCCAGGGACAGCATTTGGAATACAAGGGCAGCAGCGGTAAGCGTGCCAAGGAGATCCAGTTACGTGTGGACAAGAATAAGTCTAGCAGTAGGAGATACATCGTGCCGCATTTTTTTTTTTTGCGGCGTAATTAGGCGGAGGAAGAACATTTGGGAGAAGTACT
>CACKRE030005065.1:77671-87832 GCA_902602495.3 Ectocarpus sp. CCAP 1310/34 | reverse complement strand
ATGTACTGAAGGACGGATTTGGCATATTTTGGTAAGACATGGTTGAGGCCTGTGTGCTTCCGAAGCTTATTTTAAATTGGTCAATGAGTTGAAACACAGTTTTGTGCGAGAATTTTGTTCGAGGTATTTGTTGACGCGTTTTGCCAGAGTTGTCCGTCCAGAGTCTTTATGACGTGGCTCTGATGTAATGTTGATCTTTGCTGAGTATTTTTCCAAGTATAATTCTTTGTTTTTGACTGCTTGAGAATGTGGTGACGACGTTTTCTCGAGAGGGGTGCTTGTTAAGACTCTTAGTGAAGTTCCCTAGTCATAAGAAGAAGGAGTAACCTGAAATTTGAGTATTCGATAGATCCGGGAGTTGAGATGATTTGTGGATACAACAGGTGAATGGTTTTTGAATTGTTGCCGTTTTACTTGGCGATATATGTACGGAGGATCTCGTAATCGTGTCTCGTACCGAGTAGGGGGGCTGTTTGTGTGTGTACTCGGCAGGATACGAATCTCCGAGATCTCCGGGGGTTACGCAGATAGATATTGTACATGATGGGTGCGATGGACTTGACGCGTAGGCTCTGCTTGCCTGCCCATGTATCTCACTCGTTAATAGTTAATCAAGGAACTTGAGTCACTCCTTTGTGCAACACGCTCTCGACAAGAGCCCGCGAGCGTGATAACATAGTACACGCGCCGACACCCCAAACAGGATATTTTCGGCATTTTTTTTTAATGCCGAAAACAACTTTTTCGGCGGNAGGCTGTTCGAACAGGCTTTTCCCCAGTGGGCGATGTTTTTTTTTTTCGGCGTTTCACGGATATTCTCGGCGTTTTTTTTTAATGCCGAAAACGACTTTTTCGGCGACTTTCGGCGACTTCCACATGTTTTCGGCGAGTCATACTACTTCAGTTTCGGCGATTGTTGACGATTTTCGGCGACGTACTAGCATGTACTTCCAGTAACACAAACGAGCGGGTCGCGACGCGGTTGGACTGCTGCGGAGGCCACCTGTCACCTGTCCGCGAAAAGCGAAATGATGTGTCCTTCGTCCTTCTCTTATTTTTCTTCATACTACATCTTGCATGTTACGCTGGTGTGTACATGCAATATTCCGAGCCCTCAGTTATCAAACAAATCAACAACGAAATGGAATACTATGATGCTTCGATACTTCGACGTTACGCATGGCATGCACGCTCACGTCCGGGCAAAAACAAACAAATCTGGACATGTACTGACCCACCAACTACGAACAAGTAAGACATCTACACGAAAGTGAAACACAGGCCATCAGTCGCTTTCTTCATCGCTGCCATCGCTCTGGTCGCTACCGCCGCCGCATCTTCNTTTTTCTTCATACTACATCTTGCATGTTACGCTGGTGTGTACATGCAATATTCCGAGCCCTCAGTTATCAAACAAATCAACAACGAAATGGAATACTATGATGCTTCGATACTTCGACGTTACGCATGGCATGCACGCTCACGTCCGGGCAAAAACAAACAAATCTGGACATGTACTGACCCACCAACTACGAACAAGTAAGACATCTACACGAATGTGAAACACAGGCCATCAGTCGCTTTCTTCATCGCTGCCATCGCTCTGGTCGCTACCGCCGCCGCATCTTCGGCACTGGTGCTGCTAGAAGAAGCTGAGCCAGCTGTAGAGACCCGTGTTGGATCCCGGGCACCGGCAGCCGGTGGTGTGGAACTGCCGCTGCCGCTGCCGCTGCCGCCGCCGCCGCCGCTGTCGGCACCAGAACCAGCGGCGGCACTTCTCGTTCGACTGACAAATTGCACCTCCTCCTTCTCCGAATCCTCGTCGCCACTGCTATTTTCCCATCTACTGCCACCAGAGTAGGCTTCCATACCGGTAAGAGGCGACGGCATCGCACCGCCGTCCACCTGTGTGTGTGTGTAGCCGTGTGAATGTGCTGTCTCCTCCGGGGGGTCGCAAGTAGGGGCACCGTGAAATTAATCGGCGAGAATCGGCGACCTCAAGCCATGATTCGGCGGAGCCCCCTCCAAGAACGGCGCTACTTTTTGATTTTCGGCGACAGTTTTTTTTTTCGGCGACGTATTTCGGAATTCGGCGTTTTCGGCGGTCGCCTACGGGGGAAAAGCTTAGTTCCATTGTCGAAGTCTCGCCGCATTTCCTCCCTTGTATCTTCTACACGTTACACGTGAACCGACACTTCCTCTCGTATAGACCTTGCAAGCTGCCGCAATAGTCCTGTGCCCCGGTCCACATGCCCCATCAAAGAAACCTTCACACAATCTTGAAAGAGAGCCCTGCATGCCAGTGTTTTTTTTTGTCGTCTTTCTTTTTTTTTTCCCGAGCGTTTCCGGCAACGTCGCCACTACAGCCCACCACCATAACGAAGCACCTCCGGGTGGTTATAGTCTCCTTCCCGCTGAAGAAATGAAGGGAAATGAGGGTGTGTGGCGTTCTGGGAGGGGAAAAGAGCTCTCTGGGAACAGTACGTCCTCAGTAATCAGTCTTTTTTTGGTATGGGACTTTTGCCCACATCGTTCCCGGACAAATGTGGCTCACTCACACCCACCTGGCGCCACTCTGGGTCTACGTGGGCTGCTGCAACAAGACCGCACAGTACTTCTGCATACTTCGGAGGCATTTGGTCCGTTTTCTACCGCTGTTTCGAAGTCTCGTGTGTGAAACATATACTAGTATGATATCACCACACTACAATGCTGTACCACGAAAAATCCGACCTCTCCCACATCTTCCAATGGCTCAAGACAATTGCATCACACGGTCACGACCGTTCCAACCAAGGCAATGTTCAGTCCAACCACTATACCCGTACCAATTGCGGTCTCTCCAGGGCATGCCACATGCGCGTTGGCGTTGCAAGGTCGTTCGGTCTGAATGGAGATCGCAATTTTCGGTGTGTTCTCGGCGGTTAAGTTTCCCCAATGTGTATGTACAACAAGACGGGCAATGCGATTGACCGAATAGCCCCCGTTTTTCCGCGCTTCCACCTGCATTGGAAATGCGTTTTTTCAAATTGAACGTATAGAACATGCATCTCGACCACAGCAAAAGAACAAAGCCGACCCAGGTGGTCTCTCTCTGCAACGGGCACCAAAATCCTGGTTACCCCGATGTATCAGAACAGCAACCAGAAATGAAAGTCCAGACGAGCCCTTGGCGCCCCACCAATGGTGGTGTTTGGACCGTTTTGATGGTGCTTGCTGACGATTCAACCGCGCCACTTGTTTGGCTTATTTTGTTGCCCTTTTCGAAAACGACGAACCCCAGGTACGGCTTTTTGCGGGAAAAGAAATTGGCCAGGGCGGGATTGTGCCCATTCTGGGAGCGTCTACAGAACCTCAGAACATCGGTGTTTTCGGTCGGGACATAGCAACTACCGTCACGGGCAACTAACGTGGGCTCATTCGGACTGCTTCAGTTTGAAACGAAGGGGCCGCCAGTAGATTTTAGAGTCCCAGTGACATTGCCAAATATTTAGAACCTTTGGGGGTCCCAGTTCCACACCCAAATGTTTACAACCTTTCCTAGCTTTGGAAACCCGAAGGAAAAACAAATCGCAGCGTTCACGCGCGCTCCGTAAGTTCTTACAATCTTTTGCAAGAAGTGTCTGTTCTACCCTGGTGTGAGTTTCACCAGTGGCGCTTGGCTCTATGCGGGAGTACGCCCAGACACCAGGTGCGAATCAACCCCGGGATCCCTTTGAGGCTTCCCGAACTGAGACTTTTATGAGACTTATCCCACCCTTTTTGCAACTGCAATGCACGTTTATTTCGCCAGACAAACAATAAGGGCAGCCTCGAGCAGGCTCTGGGCTTGAACTATTTAGTACCTTGCGGGCCGTGGACTGTAACCAATGCCTCGCTCGGCGGACGACCTGCTTCTGGTGGAAGTGCAAAACGGCAACAAGAGAGGCGTTGAGCGATATCTCGCAGCCGGCGCGAGCATCGATGGGTCTCCCCATTCGGGGGAGGAGTATCCACCCGTCGTGTTCGCTGCCGCCGTGGGCAGCGCCAGCATGATCAAGTTTCTGGTCGACAAGGGCGCGGACATCAACTCCGCTACATGGCGACCGGGGGCTTTCCCAAGCGGGTCGCGAGCGATCCACGTGGCGGTCAGTTCCGGCTACGCCGGTGCGCTCGACGCCCTCCGGGAGCTAATCAAGGCGGGCGCTGATCTCAATGTGAGGAACTACCAGGGCTGCACCCCGCTCATGATGGCCTGCAGGGTAGACAAGGAGGGGGCCGAACGCGTTGAGTTGGCGAGGGAACTGCTCAAGGCAGGGGTCGATACCACTCTCGTGGACGCTGATGGACGCGCGGCTCTGCACTATGCGGCCTACTCTGGGAATGAAGCCCTCATCCAGGCACTCCTGTCGAAGGGGTCGCTGTCAACGCTGAACCTCGCCACGCAGGACGGAAAGACGCCCCTTTGCGTGGCCGTGGAATTCGTCCACTGCGGCGTCGTGTCTCTCCTCTTGTCCGCTGGGGCGAGTCAAAGGGGCCTGCCGGCAGGGAAGTACCCTTGCCCGTTTCGCAGCGCGGCCGCACTGGGGTACGAGAACATCTTACGCATCCTTTGTTCGGAGAGGGGAATGGACGCCGTCGGTGGAGGCGCGGCCGTGCTTCCTAATTCGCTCGCGTGCGCCACGAGAAGAGGGAAAGCGAGAATCCTCAGGTTTTTGCTTGCCGCGGAGGGCCAGGAGAGGCAGGAACACTGGGCCAGGCGCCGCTTGGTTTTGGGCAGGCCGCTGGTCTATCTGGCCGCCGCGTACGGGATCCTCGCCAACGTCAAGGTGCTCCTGGCGGCGGGGGCTGATGAGGCAGACACGGACCCAGATGGATACGCCGCGCCGGAAGTAATTGGAGGTCAACTGCCGTCGGGTACGCTGGATCCGCTGGAGGCTGCGGCCATCGGTCGAGAGCTGCAGCGGGGCCCGGCGTACCGCGCCCGCTCGTGGGCCTGGCCGATCGGGGAGGATGCCTCTGTCGCTGGTGATGCTCGTGCTGCTGGTGCTCTGCGGGGTCTTGAGATCACCACGATAAAGAGGTCGACTCTATGCGGAAAGCTATTTCAAAGGTGGGAGGGGTGGGGGCGTAGAGAGCCGGCGGGGTGGGGACCAGAGCCTGGAAGTCGCTGACCTGCCATCGTACACTTGAATTTGCCGGCGTTGAAAGTATTCGCCAAGGATCGCAGTCTGTATTGTACTAACCGGAAGCCACGTTTCCACGAGTCTCGTAAGTTCTGTAATGGGAATTGTGTGTATCCCAGCACATAGCAGCAGAAGCTGACGCCCACCGGCGCTGGTCGATGTGATAGCTGGCAGAGCTTGTAGCAGCCGAAGTACAGCAGTGCTCAGGGCGGAAGAAGATGATGCGATGTTGTAAACACGGCGCGTTGGTGGCCAACACAGATTCACACAGATACGCAGATGATAATACAGGACAGTAGTCTAGGTAGGAGGGTGGTGATAGTATCCAAGGGATGGCAAGGATAGTAGAGGTACCCAGACCGACCCTCGTATGACGGAGAGGTCACAAAGAGTGGGGTCGATCATAGCACGACGAGACGAACTACGCCGCAGTAGTAATTCCTCCGCATACGCATACGATACATTCCAACCGACATAGCCTATATTGCGCCGCTTAGAATTCATACGCAGCTACTGAACATTGACTAATGAACGGGAGGACACGATCATTTCCTTAAAGAGTATCGGCCTTCACTAGCAACTCACGTCGGTCGTGCAAAGATGCTCCACGCCGCTTCAGACATGTCGGCTTCGGACAGATTACACACCTGGAAGTTCCCTTGTGCCCGCTTCTTCGCTGCTGTGGCCATTGACCGAATTCGCCAATGACTTCCGTATCCCTATGAAATGACCTGCCTATTTGTTCAGGTATTGCCAGAAGTTGTAGGGTCAACAACAGGAGATGACGTTCGCGCTCCGAGAAGAATACCTCAGCTTGCCGAGGATTGGAAGCAGGACTTGTGCAAAGGAGGCGATAGAGCGCCTCATTCTATCTCTGTTCTTCTCCTGTTCTGGCCTAAGGCCGTGTCCGCTTATTACCCTGGTTTCTTTGGAATCGGCAAGGTTCTGATTTGCTCTTTGGGGGCCCTGTGTTCGTTGGGAGACGCGGCAGCTGCAACGATTTCATGCGTCTATGTATGAGTTGAGTTTTTCTTTACGGTCGTCCTGCGTATTGTTTGGCTTTGACGACAGCAGCAACGCCTCCCTCTATTCTCTATTGTTCTCGTGCTCTGCCCTGAGGCCGAGTCCGCTTCTTTGTGTGGTATAGCTGGAATCGCCAAATGTGCTGCTTTGCTCTTCGGGGTTCCCGTATTCGTTGGGGGACACGGCCCCTATAACGTTTTTTTTGTTCAATGTACTCCAGAGTGTCAGTTGAGCTTGGTGTGAAACCATCTTGCGTATTTGTGGTTTTGACGACAACAGCAGCGTCTCCTTCTATTCTCTGTTCTTTTCGTGCTCTGCCCTATGGCCGATTCCGCTTATTTATCTGGTATACTTGGAATCGCCAAAGGTTCCGCTTTGCTCTTCGGGGTTACCTGTGTTCGGTCGGAGGCACTCCATCTTTCATGTCATGATGTACTTATCTGTTGAGCAGTTCTGCACGATCATCTTGTGCTTTTTATGGCGTTGACATATGGTTTGAACGGAGTTGCGCGCGTTGTACGGACGACGGCGTTATGCTTTTGAGATGGCCACTTCGGCCACACCGCGTGTCTCCGCAGTCAACACGTTTGCCTCAAGCGAGGATGCCAAACTGAATGCTCTCCGTGGGTCTTCAAGCGGGTTGTGCTGTAGACCTGCAAGTTCGCCTACGTGGTCGCTTTTGGTGCTTTCTCCTTCAAATCGATTGTTTCCCATATCAATTTGTTCGGCTCGCGCCATTCGCTGTGGTTGAAGGGCCACGCCTACGTTACGCTTCGTTGTGGTTTTGATTTGCAAACTAGCGGGAATCGAAGGCAACTGCCTCACGTCGTAAAGCACCGGCTGGGGTTCCAGGCACTGCATTGCGTGTGTCTGACCGGCCAAGGACAGCGTCGTAGTCGTGTTGTTGTGGTTACACGTTTTCTACGTAAGGGGTTCATTTTTACATTTTTCTCGTTTCGGTAGACGTTCTCATCCACAAGGTTCGAGCCGTGGTCCCCATATTCGAGTCATTGTGGTTGAGCCTTCGTTGTGATATCAGAAAGCTGCTTCTAGTGGTACATCACCCGGTACGTCGTGTATATTTTCCTGTTAAGGAGAGCTGCTGTTGGCTATTGCTTCGAGAACAACCCTTATTTGCTTAGAAGGCATATTTGTATGCTTTTTCCTGACTGTGGGGAGGATGGCTCGGCTACGTGTTGCTCACCCTGACCCTATCGCTCTTCCGCAAACGATGTGCCTTCCTTGGCAGCACGAGTACCATTTGCAAACTATTTCTTTGTCTCTTACCGCAGGTGCGATGATCTATCGCTATTTTTTTTGTGCGAGATAACGGTCAATCCACCTGGTAACTTGTTTTTCTCGTTGTCATCCCAGCAACTTTTCTTAGTTGTCCGAATTACTTTCTTTCGCTCAACAGTTCGGTACATCGTTTGAGCACACAGTTTCGTCCCTATGTGCGAAGTATTTATCCACTGTCGCATTGGTGTACGTGGACGACAGACGAAGCGCCGTTTCGGACTATGCGGAGGCCCCGAATAGAGCGCAGCGTCGTTGTATAATACAGTAACCGTGTCCACGAAGACAACAACAACGTTTACGCATGACTCCACTTCGTTGGAGAACGCTCTCGCATCCCCATCTCTTCCATGGCAGCCTTCCTGAAGAGCATCGACCCTGCCACCTCCGTACTGCTGTACAAGTAGTGCCTAGTAGAAAGGAAAGGCTCTACCTCGAGAATATATACCCACGGCGTGTGCAATACAGCAGTAATTTTTTCGGCTGGTAAACACCCCTGCGACTTCGCGCGAGTAGTGTGTCGTGTTCGTATGGACATGACGGCATCACCACATCACCACAGTGCGGCGGCGGAACCGTGCGTGGTTCGCCCAATATTTGCCGAAGGGACAACTACCCCGACGGGAACCAAAATCTGCGGCGTGATCGCCACCTCTCGCTTTTCTGACTGGACGCCTCCGATGACGTGTCTGAGCATCAAGAGTGTCAGGCCAACCACCATCACAACTCTCTCCGTCTGCCACAACATACCTCTTCTCCGCCCTCTTCTCATTCAAAAACTGGAAGACAATGCAAGCTACCTGTATCGCCCTGCTATGTGCTGTCGTGGCGATGATCACGTGTCTCGAAGGTAAGCGAAATATATCGACCAGTATCACCAACGGATGTACAGCACAGCTGCGGAGCACGTTCATGTCGAACTTGTAACAGCTGTCATTGAGCGACCAGCATGCGCTGTACACCTGGGGTTCGTCTCGACCAACCGCTATAGATTCAAGCTGACATCGACGCGCTACTGCCAGAGCAAAACCCTTGCGCCAAGTTGGGGTACCTAAAAACCCCAACAGGGCTCGCTCGTCTTGTTTTGCTCAGTCAACCCTCAACCTGGTGTCACAAGCAGCTCAAGAGCAAACGGAACTCTGACCGAACTCCGCATAATCTCTCCAGCGATGACCCATATGGTGCATAACGCTATTGCGCTTGTCGCACGCCTGAGTGTAGCATTACCACATCACGACCAAGTTTTGTTCAGCGTGGGATTTTTGCTGACATGTTTTGCTTCAGAGGTTTTGAAACACTTCTGGCTACGCACAAAGCGTCAGGGATGTACCCCACTGAGGTGTCGTCCCCATAGATTTACCACACGACGTAAGTGTGCAATTGCCTTGACCAGTCTAAACGCTCAGTATAGCACGCACCAACGATCGAACGTTCATGTGCATGTACGGCATACGGACACTATGCTCGCGTAAGACTGCGTACACCATGTAAACTTTGCTTTTGGTTCGATGAAGGGTCGCTGGGCTCTTCGAGCCCAACGGCTCGTCCTGCTGCCTGCATGAGTCGTCATCTTGCATCATGCCTTTGACGACACGGCTGTGTCCTCACCAGCCACTTCGGAGGGATCACTTCCTTTTCTTGACGATACTTAACGATTTCCGGATTATTTCAGATGCAATTGACGTGTTCATCTCCATGGTCTTGACGCACTCAACTTCTGTTACAAGCAGCTGCCTTTGCTTTGAAAGCTGATGTTCTCGTTCACGCATAAAGTCGTCGACCCCAATAACTTGTTTGTCATCAGGGTTTAGCACGCGACCAAGCCTACACACCCACCGAGCGCCCACCACAGCGTCAAGATCGTTGCAGGCGTCGCGAGTTGGCAGTCGCCGAATCTCACAAACAAGAATGTTCTTCGACTTCGGGAAGAAAGAGTCGAACGCTAGACCAATGGCTGGGGGGACTGTCAAGGGGGGGAAGAAGGTGAGAGGAAACAGATTCAGATTTAAGACTGCGGGAGTTACGTTTGCTTTACAAACGCATCTGGAATGATTCTTATTTTTTCTGTCAACCTGGGTGAAGTTTTCATGCGATACTCGATAGCTGATTCGACTAGCATCACAGCTGCGGTACAATCATCCGTCGCCTCCTTGGCGACCCCACGGCCAACTATCCAGTGGACCCTCGTCGGTTCACCACCATTCTGCCAGATTTGTTTTCAGAGAAGATGATGCCTTTTCGCGTCTTGCCTTGCCTGCTTGGGGGTGTCAGCAGTTGGCCTAGAACTCCCCAGCTGGACCTGTGTGTAGATACATTCCGCCAACAGTTTTCTCAGCCGTGGCTGGCCACGGCGTCGTGCTCGGGCACGAGACAACACTCGAATCGGCCGTTTCACCCCTTCGTCCTCGGTCGTCTGGCACAAGTATATACACCTATTTTGTGTGTTCCTTGCCTCCTTCGTGAGCACCCGGGTGTCCAAGGACGCTTGAGTTTGGAAATAAACGTTACACCGGCATGTCCGTCATACTTAGTATGACCGAGTCGCCACGAGAAAAACCATCTCATTGTTAGTGAATACTACCCCACACCAGGCAATCTTGCGTCTTTTTCTGCTGTTGCCTCATTGACCCTGCCTCTCTCTCTCTCTCTCTCTCTCTCTCTCTCTCTCTCTCTCTCT
>CACKRE030005065.1:42751-57094 GCA_902602495.3 Ectocarpus sp. CCAP 1310/34 | reverse complement strand
CCCCCGCCCCCGCTGCAAACCTGACTCCGCGAGCAGTACATGCTACCCACCGTGCACGAGTGGTACGACTCCGATCCGGCCGCCAACATCCTGGTCTCGATCGAGCGCCTGCTGACTCTCGCCGTCCCGAACACCTACGTCTGGCTGCTCGGTTTCTACGCCTTCTTCCACCTCACCCTAAACCTCTTGGCCGAGGTTTGTTCGTCTCGCGTGCCCCCCGACATACGCCGCACAAGCAGTAGAAACCCCGACAACTAACTGAATAGTACTTCTAGTCCCCAGCGGTGTGCATGGTGTCGAGTCATTTTTCTCAGGCCTCCTTTTGTGTCTGGATTTGTGCGTATGGTCGTGGTGTAGCTTTCGTGGCATGGAGTATGTATCCCTGGACGGATTCCGATGTTGGATTTTTTTCTTCCTAGAAAATGAATTCCACAAGGGACCTCTACGGAGTGGGCTCATGAGATACTCAGCAGTGTCATCAACGGGTGATGTAAGATGACAATAGATGGCAGGCAGCAGGACCAGCCCACAGCTGGCTGCCGGCTGCCGGTTGCCAGTTGTTCGTGGCGTTACCGGAGCTCAACACACACGGATGGCGTTTTTTTTGCTCGACCGGGCCCATCCAACCTCAACCTAACCCAACCCGAAAAAGCAAAAACAAAATAGAATCGATACGTACGTCAGTCTTGTGGTCGTGACGTTTGTTGTGTTTTTCTGTGGGGGCCTCAATTGCTGTATTGCTTGGGTCTTTTTTTTTTTCAGGTGTCGAGGTTTGGTGACCGGCTCTAACACGTACTTTGTGACTATACTAGATCGAGCCCATCGAAACTCAACCACCCAACAGCAATAAAAATTTGACCAGGTCATATTTTCTCTGTGGTGGTGACGTTTCTGTGGGCCTCAACTGCTGTATTTCCTTCCGCCTATTTTTTTTTTTCCAGGTGTTGAGGTTCGGTGACCGGCTCTTTTACCGGGACTGGTGGAACTCCAATACCATCGGCTCGTACTGGCGACTGTGGAACCTTCCGGTGCACTACTGGATGGTGAGCGCGAGCGTACAAATAGTTAACCCCAGTGCTTCGGCGAAGACGGAGATCGGAGGCCACGCAGATTGTGACTTTATGTCTTGAGCTATACCAGGGCAATGCTCGTCCCTTATGCTCACACTCAAATCCTCGTCACGATTTACGTAGACCTCGTCCGGGAGTCGTCGCCACCGTTTTTTTTTTTTTTGGTTCCGTAGCACACACGCCGAGACCCAAAACAGCGCTCGGCAACTGCAGACCTCTGCTGTTGGCTGTGCACCAGCCTGCGATATCTTCGCAGCAGCTACGGATTTTTGCTCCTACTCGCACGCATACGCCACCCAGGGGAATCATCACATCGCGAATTGAGCCAGCGCCGATTGTCCTTTTGATTTGGGTTGCCCTTTGCCTGACACTTATCTCATGGTTCCAAGCAACGCATGCTTACATCCGCGATGTTTTCGGGTTTCCCCCTCCCCAACACACACGCGCGCTTTCTTCGGTGGTTTTTCGACAAAAAAATCGAAGATTCGTCACATTTACTTCCCCTCTCTGCGCGCGGGGCTGAGCAAGAGCATGGCCTCGGGGCTGTGCTTCTTGCTCTCTGCGGTGCTACACGAGCTCCTGGTGTCGGTGCCTTTTCACATGGTGAGATGGCGATCTACGGCATGTTTGTGCTGTTGGTGGTACGGTTGAAAACGCCCTTTCACATGGCGAGATGGCGATCTACGGCATGTTTGTGCTGTTGGTGGTACGGTTAAACACGCCCTTTCACATGGCGAGATGACGATCTACGGCATGTTTCCTGTTGACACCACGATCCATGTTCCATGCTGCTCCTGGTGATATGCTCGAAGCTGAACCCCAGAATAACAACGCCTACTAGCGCGTGAAACCCGAAAGCGAAATCATGGTAGGCCGCAATCCTGTAGTCTGCTGGTCGGCCAATAGAGGCAAGGAGGTTGCATGTGTAGCCCTGCTTGGCCCTTTGAACGTGGTTATTAGTCTCCATTGTCATGACCCTGTAGCAGCCAATACCGCTCCCACGCTTGTGAGAGAGAGATGATGCAGTTGGTAAGAAAATGCTTGTTTGTTATTATTATAGTCTCTAAGGAAAAACGCCCGATTTGAGACAGGTTGGCGTGCAATCGTGAAACCGGCGGAGTGCCAACAACGCTTGGTGTCCACTCTCTTAATGGTGTCTGCTCGCCCTTCGTCTCTCCAACGCCGAAACAGGTGAAGTTTTACGCGTTCTTCGGCATGATCGGGAACGCTCCCTTGGTTCCGCTGACCAGCATGCTGAACAAAACGTTTGGCGACGATCAGCAGGTGAGATGAGTGCAGTACGTGTGCAAGTTGACCACATTTTGCCTGTACGTCGCCGTGCATGTCTGCAGAAGGTTGGGAAACAAGAGCAGTCAGCGCTCGGCCCAGCACTCGTCGAAAATCATCCTTCAGTAAGGAGAAGACCGAGGCGCCCACCTCCCATTTCGAGAGGGATACCCGAACGTGCTTCCCCACGTCGGAAACGACCTGCGGCCGAGTTAAGCCTCTTAACGCGCCGATGCCACCCACCCCTCCTTCCCGTCCTGTCCATGGCTTGATAACTAAAGGAAGGCATGCAAAACCTGAGTACATCACCCCCTACCCGTCCGCTCTCCTCGCTCCACGATTTTTGATGGACCGTATGACGAAAACGAAGGCTGGGAACTGGCTGTTCTGGGTGCTTTTCTGCGTGGTGGGGCAGCCCATGTCCTTGCTCTGCTACTACAGAGACTACTGCAGCCAGCACGAGTGCTCCAACCCGCTCATGAACTGACAAGCTTCCGCATCTACAACAGCCTTCCGTGACGCAACTGCCGTGTCCATCTCCGCGCGAGAGAAACGGTCGGCCGGCGTTTAGCCAGCGCGGCCTTGCACGTTGTCAACGACTGACTATTTACTTGCCGCAGATGCTCAACTTTGCTTCCGTTTCGGTGCTTGATGCGTTGAAGTGGGTCATCCTGCCCGCCCCTTGCATGCTGCGAGATGCACGGACGCTTTGTTTTTTTTTTCTCGTGAGGGATTCGCCGCTCTGTGGAGGCAATTTGTTTGCTCACGAGGTTCAAGTTGATGTATTGATCCCGGTGTTCTGGTGCGAAGAACTGCGGCAGGTGTTGTTGATCGCGTTTTTTTTTTCTCGTGAGGGATTCGCCGCTCTGTGGAGGCAATTTGTTTGCTCACGAGGTTCAAGTTGATGTATTGATCCCGGTGTTCTGGTGCGAAGAACTGCGGCAGGTGTTGTTGATCGCGTTTTTTTTTTCTCGTGAGGGATTCGCCGCTCTGTGGAGGCAATTTGTTTGCTCACGAGGTTCAAGTTGATGTATTGATCCCGGTGTTCTGGTGCGAAGAACTGCGGCAGGTGTTGTTGATCGCGTTTTTTTTTTTTTTTGTGGATTCGGTTGGTTCTTGCGCGAAGAACATGTCGGGCGACAGGCGTGCGTGTGATCTGTTTTCCTGGTATTTTATCAGGTGTAAAGAAAGGTCGTTGGGCGGGTTTTGTCGTGCGAGCAGTCGTGCATTTACGTGTGCTGTGGATCCCCGAGAGATGAAAGTGGTGAGGTAAGGCAAGGTCGGCCTTGCGGCGAGCCCGTAGCTTCACACCGGAGACAGTTGCCAACACGTGCCAACGTCTCGTCCGTCCATTGCGGGGGGGGGGCAGGGGCGTTGTGACTACAAGGTTGGGGAACGGGAAGGGGAGATGTTCTTCCTTTTTTTCTCTGGGCAGTATATATCTCTAGACTGTTGATGTTCGCCCCGTTCCTTGCTGACGGCATATTGACATCATGCATGGCGGCAGTGAACGGCTGGGTCTGGCGACTCGTTTGTGCAATTCATGATTTTGATTGTATGGCCAGCTTCTCGTGGGGTTTTGTGCCGAGTATCTCCGGAAAATGTGTCAAGGGCTTCACTTGTTTGTGTAGGTTGAACCGAGCAGGTACGCACATCACTGGCGCAGCCTTGCATGGTAAGAGTAGTTTGATCTTGCCTGTGGAGAAGATGATTTTCCGGAGAATAATTGAGTGGCCGGGGTTTGCCGAGTAGTGTTATGTGTGTGTGTTTTGATTATTAGAATCGACCGCGTTAACTGGCTGAACATGATGAAAAGACGTCAGTCTCAATGCGGGTGAAAGCAAAAAATGTGTGTGGTGATGTGGTGGTGTGCAGGGGTTTCGGGTACACCAAAATGCCCCATGACAAGAATCATAGTTACCAGCCCCACCTTCAAGCTGGAAAGACCAATCGTGGACACCAAGATATGAAATTCGAACACCATCCAAGTTCCTCGAGTCTGCGCATGGCAGGCGCCCGACGAATTCGATGCGTTCTCGTTTTGGGCGAACTACGAGAAATCGATGAAAGCCCGCCAACACGCGGTTGGTTGCGGAAGTGTCACGAAGTGGAACACGCGTGTTCCCGTGCGGAGAGGCAAACGCAAGCATACATTTGGATGAACTTGTGTATCGCAATTGGTGAAGACGATAGAATCGTAGTCATGCGCTCTTCCTTCATTCCAGACAAACGAAAAAACAGGTGCGGCTTTGTTTTTATGAATTGCTCCGCGTGTAAAATATTCCTTCTTGCCCTACATGACGTCTCGGATCTCTGCAAGCCATAAGACTACCAACAACGCAACGTAAATGGCCTCATACGAAGAACGACTCTCCGCCTGCTGACCTGCTGTCACACTGCACACTCGTTCCACTCGCCCCGCCGGCAACACCGACACAGAAAAAAAATCTCTACAGCAGTAGGTCCTTATTAGGTCGGGTAAATAGGGGGCGTGAACTTTTACATGCGAATCTACCGGCGGCCTAATTAATCAGGCCGCACGATGTGAAACCGTCAAAACTTGTTCAGCCAACCGACGACAGGCAAGAGTATCCGCCGGATCACTTTGCGTAGTAGCGAAGCTCGGAATACATAACAGAGGAGAGGCGGCCACTCGCAACCGAGCATCAGATAAGGTACGCGTGACTGCCCACGTCTAGTCCCGCCGCTGGCTCGTTTTGCCGTAAAAGACCTCGCGCTGACCTGATGAGTACGGGGTCTAGACTAGATGAGTCGGAACTAGATACGAAAACATGAATGTGCCGTACATGCATGATCACTTCCGTCAAGCAGCCAATATGTTGAATACTGTTGCCCAACGACAGATGATACGAGTAATTTGCTGCTTTGGCGTGTCATGGGCTTCGATGTAATGTGTATCATTCTACATGCTGTCGGTCGAGATAACAGAAAACTTCGCAGCACGTCTTGCGCCGAACAGCCGAAGTGCAAACGCGCGGAACGCTGTGCGATTGGCCCAAGAGACAACAAGCCGAAGTCGCATGATAGCCAAATGGTTGTTTGTCTCTTATCTACTGTAAACGGGAGCATATAGCTTTTGCAGCTTACATCTACAGTAATAAGTTGTGAGCGGTTAACGGTTTATCATATCTGAGATTACGCCATCCCTGTCTCGTGCAGACAGCGAGAGCTCTCTCGTGTGGACAAACGCGTCGAGGAGGGTTCGGTTTTGACGAAATCAATAGGAGTATGTAATTTTGGGTGTGCTGATGATACTCAGATTCAAACGTACTGTAGGCCCACGCGGCCCTTTCGTTATAACGTAAATCCCGATTGCTTCTGTCCACGGCGTTATATCTATGGCATCAAGATATCGTCAAGTCAAACGAGGTACGGCGCTTTTTCCCGTGCACGCCGTCGAAAAAGACGGAAGCAAGCAGACATGGCTAGCCTCAGCGACCCCAAGGGAACAGGCATGGAGTTGCCCTCGGCCGCTGTGCCCCGAGCGCGCCAACGGAGGAGCAGCAGCTCAATAAACAACGCAACAGCAACAATGCGTGTCAGCGTGTCCGGGGTTGTCAATGTTAACGTGAGTCCGAAGGCCAAGATACTGTAGATCATGGCGGGGAATGGTACTCCGTTGATTTACGCATAGTAACGTTGCCTGTCTAGGCTAGGTTTATTAGCTCTGTACGCATGTACACAAACGGAACAAGAAACAGGCTTGGCGACGCAGAGTGCGACGTTTGAACCCAGTTGTATTCGGCCCAAAGGTTGAATGGTCGAGGCATTGTAATCTATTGGACAAACGGCTTCGTCTTCGGATTTGTCTATGCGCGGACGCCGCAAGTTTAGGTCGTTTCCAACAAAGCGACCAAGATCAGAGTGACATATTAAGTGTTTTTTAGGGGCTTTTCGCGTCGACGTGGAGGAACGCCCATGAAATCTCCTTTGGGCGGCCGCAGTCAACAAGTACTCAACGTTCACAAAGTCCAGCCATCTCTCGTGCCTCGCCCGCTCGCAGCGTGTCCTGATCCTCCTGCGTTTCGGTCTCTCATCTGCAGAAGTTCAATCCAGCGTCAAACAGACAAATCCTCTCCGATGATGACAATTTTTTGGCGCGTGAAAAGGCGTCAGAGCTGGTTTCCCTAACGATTTTCACGAAGAACCGGTTCTTGTCTACGGCGTTCAACCTTTCGAGACTTTGAGAAAAAGACGCGCCCTTGAGATACCCAAGCAAATGATGAGTGTTTCCCGCTCCAAGGGCCATTTGTGATGCACCCTCCTACCCACCTTGGGCATTAGGGGAATGACCGCCAAGAGAAGGAGAAGAGTAGGCGGGAGAGTGCCGAGAACATCCGGAAGCAGCGCCGCAAGAGCTCCTTGATGCAGGTACTTTTCAGTGACAGTGCGGTACCTGTATCTGAGGGGAGGGGCAGTCTGATTGTTCAGATGAAAACACAAGTCAGGGCAACCGTTTCGTGGTTGCTTTTTGGGGGGTTTACCTCATGAATCATGAGGAGGTCAAGCCTAGTCGGTCAAGGTTGACTCAAGTAGGCTTCCTTTCCTACCCCGAAGGCACCGTCACTGTATGCGCCACCGACTGTTAGCTCTTCCTGTTGATATTTTGAGAGCGTCGCTTGGCCCCAGCCGTGACGGACATTCCCTAATGTCTTGCACCCTTGAGTATTTATGATGCTGTACTGAGCGTAGCAGTCAATCCCCTGATCTACCTCATATACTGTGGTAAATATTACTGCCTATACAGTCTCCAGTCTCTACCCACCTCTCATTCCCCTACCCCCCTGCCCGCCGTAATTCGCCCCCGCACAAATCCCACCTATAATAGTAGTAGCGGAAAGCTATTGAACCCCTCTCCGCTTGATAAAAGCTCACAGCCCACGGCCAAATCACCGCCAACGGATGGTCACGTCTTCGCCCCCTTGTCCCTTCTGTCCGTGTGTATCGCCCTCGCGCGCTGGCACAACTCCCATGCCATTGGTTTGCATTCCTTCTTGAAGATGGGGGTCGCAAGCCCAGTAATGAGGGAGGTGGCGTCGACGGTACTCAGGGACGAAGCCGCCGCGGCCGTGGAAGCTGCGGGCGACGTCAGCCCGGTAGAGAAGCTGCAGATGCTGCTAACGAAGGTGAGGAGGGGAAACGGTCCGGAGGTCAAAATTCTCAAGAAGCGCGGGAACAATGAACACATCATCCCGTTCGACTGTGGTGATGCATTTTTCCTACTGTTATTTTGTCTCTTGCCGTCTAAAGAGAACTCGCCTGCCTTCGACTGGTCTTCATCAGCTTGATTTTGGAGGCCGCGTGCTGTGTAGGGAGAATCCCTCAATGAGGGGAGCTGAGCCATACTCCTCTCTGATGAGGCATGCGGTGGTGCACGGCACCATATTGTGGTCTAACTCGCAAGCCGCTCATTGACCTGCCGTACCACGAGCTATGGTTTTCCACGTACTAAGAAGCTGAGGGAGGTGGTTAAAAAATGCCTAGAGAGAGGGGTATCTCTGGTTTCTTGGGATAGGGGATACACCCACGGGCAGGAAGGAAAATCGAGCGGATGACGCTCGCTCCGGCAGTCACAGACGTCTTCATTGCTAACCACGACCACAGTCACCCACAGAAAAACAAAAGAACAGATTCTCCCGTACGCCCGATGTTGCACTGCCGCACTCTCATGCTGAAGGCGAAGGAGAGGGGCATGTCCGCGGAGAGACTTTTCGAGCATTTTGCGCCAGGTGGAGAGGTGAGAACAACATCGCTCAATGCTAACACCACAAGCACAATGTTGCCCACTTCCCGCCTGAGACGCACATACGTTCAATAGATACTCCTACCAGTAGTGCCCTGAGCGTCCACACCTTGGTGTAAGACCTAAGCAGACAACGATACTAGAGCGGCCGCCTCTCTTTGTGTCAGCTATCCCGAGCTCGTCGAGGTGTCCCAGGGTACCTCCAAGAAGCTGGTGCAACCTGGACTTCACGTCCGAGCTGGCTCTCTCTCGTCGTGCGCGATTCTCCGGTTCCACGCCTATGTACGTCTCACAGGCGTCCGTGACCCCGCTGATGTTTGAGACGGCGCTCCGCAAGCTGGGGCAGCGCGCGTTCGACCTCGACGAGATGGAGTTGGAGCACCTGGTGACCGTCTTCGACACGGACGGGAACGGGACGGTAGAGCTCGATGAATTCATGACCTTCTGCCTCAGCATCCCTTCCCTCCCCTGGAGGGCCGAGAAAGCCCGAAGGTAAGGCTGTGAAGCAGTCCTCTGGACGATGCCCTTGAACACGGGGCGGTTGGTCTGTCTCGTGTATGTGTCTGGAGCCTCGGGCCGACTAATATGACAAAACTGATGGCGAATGCACCGAGTCCTCAATGCCGTTGTTGCCGCTGGTTTCTGTGGCCGTCTCTCCAATACGCCAATGGATGCATGTCAGACTAAACAACGCGGAGAGCAAGGACGAGCTCAACGTGGCTGCTCGAAAAATCGCTAGACGCCGGTCCTCCCTGAGAGCGATCCCTATCGGGGAGCTAGTCCATCAGGTATGCAGTTGCGCTTGCTTGTGGCGTCTCGCGTTGTTGTCTGTGTCTCAGAAATCTGTGCAATCCGTGGAAATGAAATGCTACCCACTACATTATTTCAACCCGAGGTTACTCCAAATGCTGGAAACCCACGTGAACCAGACGGTAGACCGTGTTCTTCATCATCAGCCATCAAAAGAATGATAATGGGCGGGTCGCTGGGATCAACGAAACTATGCTAAGCGAGCAGTTCCGAGTAATTTGTTTTTAACATTCGACCATCGCCGATCGTAGGCGAGGCATTTAATTGTCGCTACGCGTGAATCCAAGTTGATTCAACCGGTAAGGAGGGATATCAAAAATCAAACACGTTGGCACCTGCTCCACTGCTCCTGGCACCCCTGAAATGCGCTCAACTCTCCCGAGGCGTCGCCGTTTCCATGCACTCACAGAGAAGGCTTTTAGTTCGTGTCCTGTATACAAGAGAAACGCACCCACGAACAGCGCTCGACCCGCATCGTTCGAAAAAAAAAATCGAAGTCAGAGATGCACCTTTTCTTGCCTCGTCTGCTGCATGCGCAGGGCTCCCGTTTCTTCTGGAGGAGCAAGGAGACTATCGACGTGGCCCTCCACCTCAATGCGGACGAGGGGTTGATGACGATCTCGACACGCTGCCCAGAGAGGGGCTACAACTACCCCGCCATCTTCGTAGACGTCTCCAAGATACCCGTGCACAAGACCGAAGCGGTCAGTGTCTCGGTGGATAGATTGATTCCTGCTCCATTGCAACGGGCAAACACGTTGTCGGATTGGGCGGATGTTCGGCTGGTTTTTGGAGGGGGGTGGGATGATGGACTGGAGGATTGTCGAGGGCCTTAGTTGATCGCCTGCGTTAGGTTATTGCCGCAGTTACTGTATTTAGTGCGGCACTCTCTCCTGTTCCTCCGCGGGAACAAGACACTCGCTCTCGAACACCATCAGAACCGGTCAGGGGCAAGACGAGGCAAATTGACAACACCCAACAAACAGCGATCGCGATATGTATCGATGCGATTTTCGGAATCAATATTTTGTGCGACAAGACATCCCGGATGGAGAGGCCACGCATATTTGCCGAACGCCCATGAAAAATTAGACCATGTAGACTTACGAGCAGCAGGGTTTCCGCGGTTGCAGCACTCCGAGAAGAAGACTGATAGTCTAACCTTCTCTCTCTTCCAACTACTCGACGACACGCTTGCAAAGGTGGCGAGGGCGAACGCCGTCGGGCAGTTTGAGTCGATGAGCCAAGACGAGCGTCGAGAGGCAACAGACAAGGCCATGACGGCGCTTCGCGTTGAGTACCTCCAGCATCGGTGAGATGCATCCAGTGCCAACCAAAATGAAACGAACAAAATATATCTGCAATAACGTTTGCAGAACAGCAATATGCTGTCGAGCTCGCCTGCTCGGTTCTTGAGAAGAACTCCGCCAGCAGCATCCAGCTGATTCGCCAGCAGCCTGTCGGCTTGTTGCCTGAAGTGCTCATGATGATCTTGATTTCCTGTCATCGCGTCGTTTGGCCCTCGATTTCTGAGGGAATAGTTCCTCACCGAACGTCAACACCGCTGCGTTGGGAGCGAGTTCTCAAGGTCTTTAAAGTCCACTATGGTGGCCTGAACACCCTTTCTTCAAGTCGTGAGAGAGTGGGTGTCAATCATCGTTGTTACGGGGTGTGATGTTTGGCGACGTGTACAGCGCCGAATCCTCTTTTCGAGTGTTAATCGGGTGGTGATTTGTGGCGCCAAGCAAAGTTTCTTGAGGGAGGAAGGAAAGGGAGCGTCCGAACACATCTGCTTACAACATTACGAACCTCGCCACATCCGTACAGGCTCAAGGTGCCCGACGAAGTCAACGTGGAAGAGGAAGGAGAGCAGGGGGGGGGGACCATGACCGAAACCGAGGATTCTTCCAGCTCTTCGAGCGACGACAAGGACGAGCGACAAAGAGGTACAAGCATGTTCGGCCAAACCTGTCCCCATCCGGCGTGAGGCCAGGGCTCGTCTGTGTGATTATACTGTTAGCATCGACCGTGCTAACCGGCTGACAATGAAAATACGTCAGTCTCAGCGCGGTTGAAAGCACAGAGTTCTTCAAAAGGCAACGATCCGGGACCCCGTGAGGGGGCGTCATGTGATATGTTACTCTCCGGATTAAAAGGCATAACAGGTCTGTGTGTATGTGTACGTATGCGTGAGGTGGGCTAGCTTGTTGGCTGCACAACGGCGCAGAGGCGGCTCGCCGCGTACTTCATTATTGAGGCGATGGAGTAGCATCTCGTTCTTCAAGGCCTTGTGACCCGAGATCCAACATCTGATTCATGCGTGCCTTGGCTAGGTGGGGGAAGAGCGGCGGCTACAACTTCTACGGGTGGTGGGGCGGTGGTCATCCCCGGCACCACCACCATGGTGCCGTGGACGACAAAGCCCGGCGAAATGACGCCCCAGGATAGGGCCGACGACAAAGCTAAGCACAGGTAAACGCGCGCAAGACGAAGTGGGGCATGGTCGGCCTTAGATACTGAGGCCAAGAGCTTCAAGGGAAAACAGGGAGTGAAAGTGGGAGGGTTTAGAGAATAGTGCCGCAGGTGCGTGGTAGTTGCATGTTAGAGTTTGCAGCGGGATGAGGTGAACCGCAGGAGTTTGAAAATACCCTCCCTCCCGCTAATAGACACGCTGGTCGCGTTCCGTCGATCACAATACCCCCGGCATGTTGGGACGCATGATGCCTTGTTTGCGTTTGAAGAATAACCTTGCCCTGATATGCAAACGGTGACTTGAACCTGTCGAGTCACTCCTGTTTTGATGCATTGGCGCTGGAAGTGTTTGGAGACGTCCCCACCGGGAAAATAACCCTTGCAAGTGGATCGTAACGAACAAGGCTGCGTCACATCTCCACCATGTGCAACATGTCATGTTGTCCCGACCATACGCCGACATTCGCCATCTGAAATAACGGGGTTTCCAAAACTCTTCAGCAATCTGGCGAGTGAATGGTTGAACGCTTCGCCGACCGCCAAGCTCATATACGCTACCAATCAATAGTGATCCCCTCCCTCTCCAATGTCGACCTACCTGTAGCCCACGTTTCAATGATGAGATGATGGCTAGCGGGTGGGTGTGTTTGACCTTTCTTCTCGCTGTCCCACAATAATGTGCCGCTTTGTATCGTCACCCATCCATGATGAGACAAATCCCACGAAACGATGATGATAGTAGATATCACGAGCGAAATCTATCTCGCTTTCTGTCGTTTGTTTGCACCTGAGCATCACATCCTTGTTCCGAAATTGTGCTTGGTTCGCAGGCCCTTCCTTGTGAAGTTGTCGACGGACAAGTGGGAGACCCTGCTATGCACGCGCAACATCGTCCTACAAACACCACATCGCTTCCAGGGCTCGACGCGCCGGTCGTCCATGGCCGACTTCCGACGAGCAAGTCTCGAGTTCGAACAGCTGGCCAAGGTAACAAAAATAATAGAGGCTCGGTGTTGTTGCTGTGTTTGCTCTTTTATTGTTGTCTGCTGTTCTGTCGCAGAATTGCGCGCCACGGTGTTTCTGATGCCGTTATTATGTGGTTCGCTAATAGACTATTATTTGCTGGGATTGACCATTTCTGTCGAACAAACACTAAATAAGCTGTCCGAGAGCGTGCCGTACTCCTCTATACCAACCCATCTTTGCTTTCCGAGTCACGTTGCCCTCAAACATGCACCCACCTGGTGACTGGGTGGAATTTATGGTTCAAAAAAGGCAACAGGTTTTGCTTTTCTTCAGGAGGCACTGGAGCTACGCGTAACCTAATTTGAGGGTTGCGAGCTTTGTCACCGCACTTAGACGAAGCGATCCGTGACGAAAACGGCTGGGCTCCTACAATTCACGGACTGTTGCTGCGATCAGGGGGGTCGCCCGCTCTATGTTTTTTTTTCTGGGACGTGGACACACTGTACGGTAGTAACAACAATTTGATTTCAGACGTTGCAGCATTCATCATGGGTCGCTAGCGGGGGCGTTTCTCCACGATCGGAACTATACTCCGAACCCCCTTCCTTCCCTTCCACGGGAAACTATGGCAGCCTTCACCTCTTACAAAGGGTTGGACAAACGAATATGCTCGACGCAACACTCAAGTCGAAGGTTTGAATTGTTGTTCAGGATGACAATTTCCACGCCGGCGAAGGTGTGCATACAGATAGATGTTCTTCGCGTCCAAACACAACCCTTTGTTTCTTCGTGACTCGCAGGAAACCGAAAAGTTGTCAACTGTGGCAGAAAAGAAGTCGCGAAAAGTGGAGGCGTCTATCGACAACCTTGCTGAGGCATCCCAAGGGGAGCCGCAGTCGGCCTTAAGCGGCATGTAGTAAACGCTTTCGGCCTGGGCTACACGATCAGCCACTTATCAGCGTTGTTGCCATCGCATCATGAAGCATTGACAATTGAATAAGTTGTTGCTGCAAGTGTATATAGTCTAGGCCGGGGCTTGAACAGCGCAGAGTCTGAAAGCCCGCCTTATATTTTCGTCCGAAGACATAGATGGGTGAAGGGACACGCCGTTCTGTTTTGTCGCTACAAAAGCGTTGCCGGGTTTTGGTCCTCTGGCGGCATGCGCGAGGGTTGTTGTAATCGCATCAACTTGATCATACTGCTGAAAGTCATTCAAACTACCTTTGCGGGGTGCCACATCCATTGTTCCTTTGCAACAGGGTGGGCGAGTGAGGTGTTGGGGAAACTACCCGTAAAACCGCTTTGGCAGCGCAATCATGGACAACATCACGCCCCGTGGTCTGCGGAAGGGTAGGTGTTTACGTTGAGCGTTCTTGCTCGTCCACTTAGACCGCGGCCCGATATTCGGAGTTTGACGACAACAGTATGGTCAGAAACACACGAACGGCTTCGTGTTTGTACTATCATGTTCTTTGTTGGCTGCTGTGATCTTAACTAATTGCACTCAACCGTCCCAAGACACGTACGCACCTACGCCTCTTGCTCGCAAATCACTAAGTGCCCCGCTAAGGGTATTGCTGGGCGGAGAAGTTTGCATGTGTGTCACAAACGCACACGCGTCCAGATATGTTGCATGCATATCGTGGTTAACCGAGACAAAGCAACCCCCGCGAACTCCGTTCAAGCCTTCAGCTGCCACATGTATGCATACCCTGCAGTACTTCAACAAGTATATGATTGCACACCACACGAGCAGGCTACTAAAAAAAAAAAACGCGCCAAGAGACAACATGGCCAACAACAAACGCTCACCACCCCCCACACGAAACAGGCAGCGCCATGACCCAAAGGACCCTTTGCTTTACCCGGGACAGCGGGTGTTTGTTTCCTCCTCTTTGGGCCACCAACAGCTACCTAGCGGATGGGTTGAACGGTTCAACACTTACACTTACACTTCAGTGAGGGGGGGGGGGG
>CACKRE030005065.1:413-13324 GCA_902602495.3 Ectocarpus sp. CCAP 1310/34 | reverse complement strand
CCCCCCCCCCCCCCGCCTGTTGTTGCAACAAAGTCCACGCTTTTGAAGCGGCCCTACAAGTAGAACAACCCCCCTTTGTGGTGGACGGCCCAATGGTCGCAAAGTAGCCGCTGACGATTAGGCTCGCATCCCGACATGTGTTCGCTCCTGGATGTCTCGTCGAACGTTGCGGTGGTGTTGCGCCCGCACAGGGGCTGTTCGAGGCTCCAAGAAGGGACGGAGCGACCACGAACGGGGCGGTGCCGGTGTCCGCAGAAAGACCACGCTCGCGAGGCACCTTCTCCGGTCTCGCCCCGCGTCTACGGAGGTCCCGCCCTTCGAGAGTTTCAAGTGCCCGAAGGAGGGTTGCGGCAATGTACACAAGCTCGGGGACCGGTGGTTCTTCGACATCCTCCAGAAGAAGTGGAAGTACGTGGGGCCCAGGTGTCAACCCAGGGGCGGTCATTCGGAGGCGGAGATGGTACCGTGTTCAGACGCGGAGGGGAAGGAGGTGTGCGGCGACAAGGATATGAAGACGTTGCCGTTCGTCGGGAACGANGTTTCAAGTGCCCGAAGGAGGGTTGCGGCAATGTACACAAGCTCGGGGACCGGTGGTTCTTCGACATCCTCCAGAAGAAGTGGAAGTACGTGGGGCCCAGGTGTCAACCCAGGGGCGGTCATTCGGAGGCGGAGATGGTACCGTGTTCAGACGCGGAGGGGAAGGAGGTGTGCGGCGACAAGGATATGAAGACGTTGCCGTTCGTCGGGAACGACAGGGCCTCTGAGGTGGTGATGAACAACCAGGACGCATACGCGGTGTGGCTGACAGAGGATGCGGCGCGGTTGAAAAAGTAGAGGAGGTACCCGCAGTATGGTTCCGAGTCAGATTCCACCGTCGACTACGACGACGCCCAGACCTACTACGGCGAGGGCTCTGTGAGGCATGAAGGAGCACCGGTGAGCCTGGTCAACGGGTGCCACCAGATCATGCGTGATCCTCCTGATTTGGCGTGAGGGAGCTTGGGGTAGCCTGGTCGAGAGTTGAAAACGACGGGCTGTGTACACCCTGTGGTGGCGTTAGCGAGACGGGTCTAGAAAGAAACCGCCCGCAGACTTCCAGAGTAGACGAGTAGAGGTCATCCAGTTCGGTCAGTTAGGGATCGGATTGCGTCGTGTAAATTGAATTCGAAGCGTTGTTGTGTCACTTGGCGACGCCTTTTTTTCCGGCATTAGCGGCGGCTTTTATTCGAGCAGGCACGATCATCCTCGTGTGACCTACAGTAGTACATATTGGTTGCTGCCAGTGTCGTGTTGCTGTAGAATCACCCAACCAATTGGTCATTTGTGTTCCATAGGTGGCGTAGATAGCGACAGAGAGAATGAGTTTTTTCGTGTCTCATCATCATTTTATTCATTACGTAGATTTTTGGTCGGTTGATGCAGTGTGCACGGGCCTACCGGGATAGCCCCAAAAAAGCTGCTGTTATTTATGGTTTTGAGAATCCTCCTTCTATGTGTGTGTGCATGTGTGTGTGAAAACTGTGTGTTTGTGCAACACAAAGCCCCGATCAAAGTAGAGAAAAGAAAGGTGTTTCTCCCGGGGTTTTAGTCTCAGTCAGTAGGACGTGTTTTAACATTTTGTTTCAAACACAAGATATCGATGGCGGTGGCGTGAAAAGTTGGTGGACATTGGGTGAAAAGTGAACGAGGAAAGCAGAAAATTGTGAATGAATGGTAGGTAGATTTTTTTAACACACTTGGACATCCACTTGCGAGATGTCGGGCCGGCCAGTGATGACACGATCGGAGGAGGAACAGACCGCCGGTTAGGGGGTGCTCTAGAAATGGAAGGCGCTGCATTGCCCACACTGCATTTGCGGATTTGGGAATTGATTCAAGAGATCGGTGACAACACGCTGTAAAATGAAATACACTTGCATGATTCACACTACTTTGTGTTCCTTTTTCTCGACGACAAAGCATCGGGGGGGTGCTACCAGTAGCATGATGTCACCCTTTCCACTGCCGGCAATGCTCGTCTGCCCGTGGTCGGTCAAGTGTGGGTCGGGTTCATGTGTAGTGTAAATTCTTACGGACGGAAGCAATCGATGCTTGATGGCGTCTGGTCCGACAGTCCAGAAGGGAACGAGTGTGTTTCCGTGTGCCTGGCAATTCCCGGGTGATTGACAGGTAGTAGGTGTCAGTAGGTGTCTTCAATCAGTCCAATCAGTCGCTTCAATCAGTCCAATCAGTCGTCCACGGTCAATTTGCAATTTTTTGAATCGAAGCGAAAAGTGTCTTCACGAACGTGGCTGACGTCATCGGTCGACCATGGAATTTTCTGCACACAGGAAATTTCCTTTCAAGACAATTGGCCAATCAGAAAACTGCGGGAACTTTGAACGAGTGTGTTTCCGTGTGCCTGGCAATTCCCGGGTGATTGACAGGTAGTAGGTGTCAGTAGGTGTCTTCAATCAGTCCAATCAGTCGCTTCAATCAGTCCAATCAGTCGTCCACGGTCAATTTGCAATTTTTTGAATCGAAGCGAAAAGTGTCTTCACGAACGTGGCTGACGTCATCGGTCGACCATGGAATTTTCTGCACACAGGAAATTTCCTTTCAAGACAATTGGCCAATCAGAAAACTGCGGGAACTTTGAACGAGTGTGTTTCCGTGTGCCTGGCAATTCCCGGGTGATTGACAGGTAGTAGGTGTCAGTAGGTGTCTTCAATCAGTCCAATCAGTCGCTTCAATCAGTCCAATCAGTCGTCCACGGTCAATTTGCAATTTTTTGAATCGAAGCGAAAAGTGTCTTCACGAACGTGGCTGACGTCATCGGTCGACCATGGAATTTTCTGCACACAGGAAATTTCCTTTCAAGACAATTGGCCAATCAGAAAACTGCGGGCACCTTTTATCTCTCTCTCTTTCCACTGCCGGCAATGCTCGTCTGCCCGTGGTCGGTCAAGTGTGGGTCGGGTTCATGTGTAGTGTAAATTCTTACGGACGGAAGCAATCGATGCTTGATGGCGTCTGGTCCGACAGTCCAGAAGGGAACGAGTGTGTTTCCGTGTGCCTGGCAATTCCCGGGTGACTGACAGGTAGTAGGTGTCAGTAGGTGTCTTCAATCAGTCCAATCAGTCGCTTCAATCAGTCCAATCAGTCGTCCACGGTCAATTTGCAATTTTTTGAATCGAAGCGAAAAGTGTCTTCACGAACGTGGCTGACGTCATCGGTCGACCATGGAATTTTCTGCACACAGGAAATTTCCTTTCAAGACAATTGGCCAATCAGAAAACTGCGGGAACTTTGAACGAGTGTGTTTCCGTGTGCCTGGCAATTCCCGGGTGATTGACAGGTAGTAGGTGTCAGTAGGTGTCTTCAATCAGTCCAATCAGTCGCTTCAATCAGTCCAATCAGTCGTCCACGGTCAATTTGCAATTTTTTGAATCGAAGCGAAAAGTGTCTTCACGAACGTGGCTGACGTCATCGGTCGACCATGGAATTTTCTGCACACAGGAAATTTCCTTTCAAGACAATTGGCCAATCAGAAAACTGCGGGAACTTTGAACGAGTGTGTTTCCGTGTGCCTGGCAATTCCCGGGTGATTGACAGGTAGTAGGTGTCAGTAGGTGTCTTCAATCAGTCCAATCAGTCGCTTCAATCAGTCCAATCAGTCGTCCACGGTCAATTTGCAATTTTTTGAATCGAAGCGAAAAGTGTCTTCACGAACGTGGCTGACGTCATCGGTCGACCATGGAATTTTCTGCACACAGGAAATTTCCTTTCAAGACAATTGGCCAATCAGAAAACTGCGGGAACTTTGAACGAGTGTGTTTCCGTGTGCCTGGCAATTCCCGGGTGATTGACAGGTAGTAGGTGTCAGTAGGTGTCTTCAATCAGTCCAATCAGTCGCTTCAATCAGTCCAATCAGTCGTCCACGGTCAATTTGCAATTTTTTGAATCGAAGCGAAAAGTGTCTTCACGAACGTGGCTGACGTCATCGGTCGACCATGGAATTTTCTGCACACAGGAAATTTCCTTTCAAGACAATTGGCCAATCAGAAAACTGCGGGCACCTTTTATCTCTCTCTTTGTGCCTGCTGATAGCGTCACGAGTAACTTACCCAATACTTCGGATGTGAAGGCCCTGCCGGTGGTAGCAGGAGCGTCCTCCCCCTGAGGGAAGACCCATGGATGAACGCGGTATGCGTGCGTGACCACCTTGTTCGCTTTGTCTCTCGTCTCCCGACTGGGCACGGTACACGTTGACGCAATCGGTCTTGTTCCAATGCTTCCGTCGTCTCTCCCGAACGTGGACAGAGGCTCGCGATGTCCACCACGTTTTGACACAGTGTGCCCCGACGCTGCCTGACGCAGAGGCTGCGTGCAGTGCAGACAGTTGGGGAAAAGCGCTCTGCCCAATGCTGCAGCCTCTGGCTCTTGGGAGGTCCTTGATCTCCCGCGATATGTCGATCGGGGCAAAGCAACCGTCACCGTACCATGCATCTCTAGACTGGTGTACCGCACCCGTCAGAGAAGAGCTGCCGTTGCCCAGCACCGCCTGCTTGGTGGCACTCAGGGAAAAGGTGAGACATTGTGTGTTCTTCCACACTCTCTTTCGAGGAAAAGGGTTGGTTTGGTCAATAGGAAATCTCCGCCAACAGCGGATCGTACCTGTTGCAGATCCATGGTCCCGGTAAAAACAGTGCAGTTTCGTTCAGCGTTTGAGGAAGGAACAGCTTGCGCGATCGCACCGTTGCCTTGAGTTTCAGAGTTCTTGGTCACCATCGTGAGTTGCCAAAACCCTCACCATCCTGTTCATCGGGGTCCGGCAAGGCGTGTAGCGGCACGAACCTATCATCCTGTTGGTCTGCGGCGGTCTGCAGCGCAGGCACAATCGACTGCAGCAAAGATGCACGAAGACACCACCTCGGCTGGTGTCCTAACTATCTGATCCAACGCCACAGTGATGATTGTGGAAGAAGCGGCGGATAGACGAAGAAGATACTGGGTCAGTCCAGCAAGGACACACATGCTGTTGGCAAGTGCAAGCATTGCCCCCCGGGTAAAGGGCGCATGAAGTGTTCGTGTGTTTGGATACGGACAGGTATTGATCGACCGCAGTAACGGATATATTCGCAGATAGGAACGTAGACATACCATTTTGGGGTTCTTGTGTTTGTGACCCTACTTCTCTGTTTTCCGGAAGCACTCGTCTTCTTCTCTTCTCTTGCTTCTGCGTTTCTAATACAAGCGATATTCAGTCTCTCCCTTCCAAGTCGCGGACATATACAACACACTAGTGATCCATCCCTCGAGGGAGTCCATTCGGAAAATGGAGAGCCATGGAGACGGGAGCGAAAATGCTCCCGGTGGTGATCCTGGTGGGAGACCAGATGAGGTTGAGATGCTACGAGGCAAGGTAGCCTCGTTGGAAGCATCGCTGGACAGCAAGTTTGACGGCATGATGGCCATGATGTCGAAGCTGTTGGCCAAAGGAGAAGGGTCAGGCAGCACCACGGAGGGTGCTGCTGCTGGCAGCGGCGCCATGGAGGGCGCCGCAGCTACTGCGGAAGTCCGGAGAGGGGCACCGCAGAGTTGGAGTGGACAGGGCGAGACGTACCTGCCCGAACCTTTGAGAGAGTCTGGTCCTCCTGCGGGAGGGCGACACAGCGGCGAAGCTAGGGGGTTAAACCCCCGAGAGGTGAGAGTAGCCGCTGCTCACAACCAAGGTGGTTTTGGTTTCAGTAGTCCCACGGGGAGTGGTGGTGCTGCTGAGGTTGGTGTGTATGCTGGGGGCGGAGAGTACGCTTACAGCAGTGCAAGATATGCACCAAACAAGTTCAACGGGGACCCAAAGGATTTCCCGACGTGGAAGGAGGATTTTCTCATGATGGCAAATGGTGCTAACCTAGCTCAACAGTTTCAGGAAGGAACGGTGGAAATCCCTGTGCACAACAACGGTGGTCGGACCAAACAAGAGCTGTGTATTGACTACCCAAGCCAGCAAGTAGAACTGGCTTTTCACGCGTGGAACTTTTTGAGCCATGCACTCACGACAGACGAAGACAAGAAGACGATCAGGAGGGCACAGTCGCCTCTGGGGGCGCTTCGGGAATTGCAAGAGATGTATGACCCGATCACAACCATGCAGAATGCAGATGACATGCAGAAGTTATTGGTCAAGAGAATCCCCGATGATCGACACCCCGTGCACACCCTCCGTGATATGTTGACGACTGCCGAACGCCTTAACACGAAAGGCATCGTTGCTAACGAAACTTTCGTTTTGAACCACTTCGTTGGTGCGCTTCCGAACGAGTTTGCCATGACCAAGCACAACCTGCGGCACCAGAAGGTTTTGACGAAAGAAGACGTGATTCGCGAGGTCACAATCGAGTACAATGCGATCACGGAGAAGCGGAAAGCAGCGAAGAGAGGAGCACGGGGCCCCGAGCAGGCCTACCTCGCCAACGGTGGCCGCGGCACGCGGTCATCTGGCCGAGGCTGGGGCCAGGGTCGTGGTGGTGGCCGCGGCAGCAGCGGCGGACGCGGCAACGGCCGGGGCGGTAGCAGCAAAGGCGGAGGGGATGGTGGAACGAAGGAGAGCAAGTCGGACAGTAGTGGGGGAACAGGGGCCGGCGGTCGCGGCGGTGGGAAAAGCGAGATTCCTTTCCGGTGCTTCACGTGCGGTCTCAAGGGGCACAAGTCGTTCCAATGCGAGACCAAGGAGAGCGACTACAACCCGCAATGTGAGCACTGCCTAGGGTGGGGCCACAAGAAGGAGAAGTGTCCTACGGAGGCGGCGGTGCTTGCCGAGGTGGTGAGCGATGTTGATTCCGTCGAGAACCAGGCCTACATGGCGGAGGCAACCCAGCCAGGCGAGTGTGGTCGTACCGTTGATCTTGGTCTAGTGGGGGTAGAGGAACAAGGCCAGGGTGTCATGAGGTACGTGGCCGATTCAGGGGCCACGTGCTCCATGTTCAGAAGCGCAGACGGCTTCAAGAACTACCAAGAGTGTAATCGACGGGTGAAGGGGATTGGTGGAGAATTCCTTCGAATTCTAGGATACGGGGACGTGACCGTAGTCCTTCAGTCGGAAGGCCAAGAAGTACCCGTGCCGATTAAGCGTGCAGCCCATGTGCCAGGAATGGACTTGAACCTTATCTCGCTCACTTCGTTGACCGAGGAAGGCCACACGTACGCTGGAAAACCGGGGGGGCTAGTGCTAACCACGAAAGCAGGGAAGGAAGTGTGGTTCCCCCAACTCGGAAAATTGCTCTCTCTGTGGGGCTATCAAACCGAGCCCGAGGTAGACACCGCCTGTGCCGCTATTATTGTTCCTGGCGAAGCGAAAGCCGCCACCCCCACTGACCTCAACGAATTCCACAACTCGCACGGCCACGCTCACGAGAGGTTGCTGAGGCTCACGGCGAAGCAGCAGGGAGTGGAGCTGACGGGAGGGCCGCTCCTGAGCTGCACCGGCTGCTCTATGGCTAAGGGGCAGGTGAAAGCCGTTCAGAGATTCACGGACACACGCGCAGTTAAGAAACTGTTTCGAGTTTTTATCGACCTGGGGGGGCGGATGCAGTTCCATAGCATCGGGGGCAGATGGTACACCCTCATCATCAGATGCGATGCCACCCGTTGGACGCGCGTGTTTTTTCTGAAACGCAAGTCTGAAGCAGCCGACGCACTCGAGCAATTTATCGCGGATTACCGGTCGGAGGGTACTCCGTGTGAGGTGTACGTTGTGCGTTCAGACAACGAATTCCAGGGGCAGTTTTCGAAGACTTGCCGGAAGTGGGGTATCAAGCAAGAGAAGACCCCCCCGCACACCCCCAAGTACAACGGTGTTGCGGAAAGATGGCTAGGCATCATTAGTGATGCCGCACTAGCGTCACGCATTCAAGCTAAGGAGATGTTCCCTGACGCGCCAACTGACCCGGCCTTGTGGGCTGAGGCGATCGCATGTGCATGCCATCAACTGAACTGCACCGCCACCACCGCCAACCCCGGGGACAAATCTCCGTATGAGATGTTCCACGGGAAACCGCCCCCGGCCGGGTCGGTGTACCCGTTCCTCAAACCGGCGGTGTACAAGGCACGAAGAGAGAGAAAATCGCACCCCAAGGGCCGAAAAGGATGGTACCTCGGACCGGCCCACAACCACCCCCGTGATTGCGTCCGCATGCTAACCGAAGCTGGAACCGTAGTCACCACCCGCAACTTCACTTGGCGCCACGTACCCGCTGTTTCGCCCGTTCCCCCGCAACTGCCCCTCGCGGATATTGGGGAGGGAGGGGAGGGCGAGGGCAGTGAGGACACGTCGAGTCGAGGTGGAGGGGGGGAAGAGGACTTGGCGAGTGAGTCCGACCTCGACATGACGGAGATCCGTGGGCCGGGGCGTGCGACACTGCCGGCGCGCGAGAATGCGCCGGCGGTACCCGGCAACGGGATCCAGGGGGACGAAGGTAGTGCTCCCCCGTCGCCCCATTTGGGAGGGGGCGATTTTGGTGGCGGCGATGGCATCCCCACCAGCAGCAGCAGCAGCAGCGACAGCAGCAGCAGCAGCAACAGCAGCAGCAGCAGCAGCAGCAGCAACAGCGACACCAGCGGCGGCGGCGGTGAACCCGAAGACTCCGGCGGAGAGGCCGGGGGAGCTGGGGGCTCCGACGTCGACGGCGAGGATAGCGGCGGCAGCGACGACGGCGAGTACAAATACGACCCCGCCGATACCCGCTACCCCCCCGGGACGCAGGGAAAGAAACTTCTCTGGGGCGCCTCGAAGGAGGGCCCACTGCGCTACGGGCTGCAGCGCGGTCGCACCCGGAAGCAGACACGGGAGCTAGCGGAGGCCGAGAGGACCGCCGAGGGTGCCGCCGAGGAGGCCGCCGAGGAGGCCTTGCTGTCAACAGTCCTGGAGGTGGAGGGAGGCAAGGAGCTCGTCGCTGAGTATCTCCAACGGTCGTTGGTGGAGGAGCGCCAGATGGAGGAAATGGCCCTACAGGCTGAGATTGAAGAGATGATGCTGCAGTCGGACGTGCCGGTGGAACGTCCTTTCAACATCGACTGCAGCAACCCTGAGCTAAGTATCCCCTCGCCAATCGGGCAGAAACCTAACGATGTAGAGGCTCTGCCGTTGACGTACGAGGACGTGAAATGGTCTAAGTACAGGAAGCAGTGGGACGAGGCAATCAAGAAGGAGATGGACGGGCATGAGAAAACAGGGACGTTCTCTAAAATCGAGAAGCTCCCTGAAGGTCGGAAGGCAGTCAGTACGAAGTGGGTGTTCGATTACAAGACTGATGAGAAGGGGTTGATTACCGACTTCAAGGCCCGTCTGGTTGCTCGTGGTTTTTCCCAAGTCCACGGACAGGACTACCACCACTCTTCATCAGCGTGCCCAGCCGTTTCATCGATTAAGCTCGCGATGGCCTTTGCCACAGAGGGCGGCCTACCCACACGCCATTTCGACATTAAGCAGGCGTACACGCACGCAAAGATCCAGGAAGAACTCTATGTGCGGATTGCCGATGGTAGTGGTGCCATGGCTGGCAAGGTGCTCAAGGTAGAACGGGCACTGTATGGTCTGAAGCAGAGTGGGCGTGAGTGGGGTTTTGAGGCTGCTAATATCCTGGTGGATAGCGGGTACGAGCAGTGCAGGGCTGACCCGTGTGTGTTCCGTAAGATCGTGGATGGGAAGGTAGTGAGCATCATCGTGATCTACGTGGACGACATCATGTACGTAGGGTCGGAAGAAGAGGGCGAGGAGTTGCTCACTTCCCTGCGTAAGACACTTCCTGTGAAGGATTTGGGGGAGTGCACCTGGTACGATGGATGTGCGATTGAAAGGGATTTGGAGTTGGGAACGACCACACTGTCCCAGAAAGCGTACATTGCAGGACTGATGGACCGTTTTGGGATCACGACGACCGCATCCACCCCCGCTGACCCCAATGCCGATCTAGGGCCGAAGAGAGATGACGAGCCCGGGGTGGATAAGCCAGTGAGGCAGGCGATCGGATGTCTGATGTGGCCTGCGACATTTACGAGGCCGGACATCGCCACCGCTCTGAACGCAGTGCAACGGAACGCTCATGCGCCCACCATGCGAGACTGGAAGGCGCTCGTGCAGATCCTGAGCTATCTCAACGCCACGATGGACCTCGGCATCACCTACGTTCGGGGTTCGGGGCTAGACCTAGAGGTGTATGTTGATGCCAGCTACGCCGACAGGGACACCGGCAGGCGTTCGGTGACGGGAATAGCCGTAACTGTTGGTGGTACCGTGGTCAGCCACGCTAGCAAGACGCAGCGTATCGTGTCTCTGTCGACCTCGGAGGCTGAGTACATTGCAGCCGGGGAAGGCGTGAAAGAAGCCTTGTTTGTGCGTGCGGTGCTGTCTTTCATAGCGCCTGAGACGAGTGGGGCGAAGATCAAGGTCCTTGAGGACAACCAGGGGGCGATATCGTTGGTGCAGAACCCCTTTAGCTCGGCGAGGAGCAAGCACATCGACGTGCGGTTCCATTTCATTCGAGAGCTGTTCAAGTCGGGCAGAATCTCCGTCGAGTACATCCCGACTGACGAGCAGCACGCCGACCTTCTCACCAAGGCTCTTGGTAGGACCAAACTAGAAGACCACCGGAATGCTCTGATGAACATCCCGGGGTAGTGGTCTGTTTTTTTTTTTTTTGTTTAGCACTGGACTTTATGATCATGGTACGTCACGCAGGAAGGATTTACCGGCACGTCACTCGAGGTTGGAGCCTAGAAGCGCCCGTAGCGCTACCGAGAGATGCGTAATCCCCGTGCCCGGTACAATTTGTCCTGCCTTGATCTTGTCTTGGAAGTGCGGCCGTTGGAATCCTCCGTGATAGCGACGGTTATATATGTTTAGGGTAGGCGAGGGTTTTTGATCCGGATGGCCGGGTTTTCCCTTGCACCGTTACTGTTTAGAGTCCCTAGGTCTGATCAGGGGTAACCATGCCCCACGGATGGTTTGCCACTTGCGTGAAAAACCAGGGAGGGTGTTCGTGTGGTTGAATACGGACAGGTATTGATCGACCGCAGTAACGGATATATTCGCAGATAGGAACGTAGACATACCATTTTGGGGTTCTTGTGTTTGTGACCCCTACTTCTCTGTTTTCCGGAAGCACTCTTCTTCTTCTCTTCTCTTGCTTCTGCGTTTCTAATACAGGCGATATTCAGTCTCTCCCTTCCAAGTCGCGGACATATACAACATGAAGCGTGCTGGTGGTAGCATCTCGTCCATGCACAAGTACATGAACCAAGTATACCCCCCGTAGGGTAATGCTTGCGCTTCACGTAGTTGGCGCCCACGTCCAGGATGAAGTCATCCCAGATCTTCGACGTCTTCGCCTTTTTGGCGGCAGGGTTGGCAGAGCCACCGCCGGAGTTGCCGCTCCTCTCCGTTTCGCTGCTGCTGCGGCTAGCTCCAGGGGGAGAGCTGGAGGAGCCGCCTTGAGCAATGCCAGTTACCTCCACTTCCATGTCACTGCTGTCACTCTTGCCTTTCTCTTCCTCTTCCTCGTGGTCCTCATCAGGGTCGTCCCCCTCGGATGAGCTGTCACTCTCGTCTGCCGCAGTAGCAGCTCGTTTCTTGGCTGGTGGCGTCTTGGCGCGTGACGACACGCGTGCGCGCGGCGTTTGGCTGGGCGCCGCTGATGCCGATCGCTGGGCCGTAGATTCACTTCCAGGAAGGCTGCCTCCTAGCTCATGCAATGGTGGGACCGTGTACGCTGGAAAGGCTAGCTAGGTGTGGGAGGTGGCTGTGAAGCTGTGTGCTACGTGCTGTGTGTGTACATCGGGGGCACCGGAAACACCCGGATACCCGTGGACCCGGGTGCCGAAATACCCGGGTGTCAATTGGTGGGCCTGGAATCGGCCGGGTATTGTCAGAACCGGATACCGGACCAAACCGGGGGATAACCCTAGCTGTTGCACAGCTAGTTTCCAGAGCCTTCTGCACCCCCTTGAAAGCTTCCATGAAACCACGAAGAAAATGGTAAACTTGACTGAGAGGTGTGCCCGATACCGTTCGTCCTCAGCATGATGACATGCATGGCCCTCGACTGTTGCAACTACTTCTTGGCTGCCAAGGGCAAGAAAAGGTCAACGCCACAGGGGGCCGACAAAGTGTATGCGGGAGGGGCAAGTTGTGCCCGGGAGCTCCTGACTGTTGGGATGCATGACAAAAGCTGTCCATAAGCGATCTTCGGCGGCACTAGACTATTGGACTGGACGTGCTGCTACACGCGCGGTGATGTTCCTATCATATACCGTTTCCGCATGCAGCAGATCCTTCTACCCTTGTACGCTGGATTGGTGTCCTCTGTTCGGCTCCCTTTGCGCCGACACCCGCTCACTCCCATGCCGTATCTAATCGTTTCCTCTATCGTGTCACTTCAGGGGATAATGTATATGAACAGCAATGGAATGTCCATGCACTTACAGAAAAAGACCGCCGCCCTCGTTTTTGTGAGCTAAAGTGGTCGCCCACGGCGTGTTTCCGTCTCTACCTTACTACTGAAAGTACATTTGATCTACTGCGGAGTGAGTATTGGACGCAACATGGATGAGAGATACTTCAAAACAACTATATCTAAAACTATCGATGACATTGACTAGCATTTCATTTCAATGTACATTCATGTGATCCCAGTCGACGAGACTTGATCGATATTGAGTGTTTGAACACGAATATCGCCAAGCGTGGGTGGGAAAAGAATGTACCAAGTCAATACATCCGCGCGTCACTCAGGGATGCAAACGAGAGTTGTCAATTTTGACATACTGTCCGTTGTTAAGGAGTGTTGCTGTATGGCACAGATAGGGTACACGGTCGGTCTAGATTAAGATGGGGGACGTCAGGAGGTATACCGTCTTAGGACGTACCCCATCGG
>CACKRE030005064.1:11762-28217 GCA_902602495.3 Ectocarpus sp. CCAP 1310/34 | reverse complement strand
GGGGGGGGGGGGGGGGGGGGGGGGGGGGGGGGGGGGGGGGGGAGGGGCAAGAGGAGGGTGGCGTTACTATTAGGGAGTGAGGCCTGAAATGTGTCTAACGTCCGAATCGAGGAAATAAATACACCAAGCGAGATTCCGAGTTCCAGCTGTGGGTGTACCGTTTTCGTCCTTCGTGGACGAAAAACACATTTGTTGCTCCAGGGGTGGGCTCGTAGAGCGGGGGAGTTGCGAATGTGCCGTCCGAGCGTGTGCCCAGATAGACCCTCTACTGGGACCCCGAAGATGCCTAATGTAGGAAGTAATCCGTAAGCAGCGTCTACGTTTTGGATCCCACTCTAATTCCAGGTACTGCTGTCGATGCTTCTCGAGAAGAGCTTTGTGTTGAAGCAAGAGGGTCCAACACACTCTCCCTACCTGCCTGTCTCATTTTCATACGATGTCCTTTGTCTCGCGCTACGACGCACGTGATGCTTCCTCAGCGACTCCAGCAACACCAAGCATCAACACAAAAGATCATCCGCAAGCACCACATGGGCCATGTCTACACAACTTTCGCGAGAAACAACACATCTGCAAAATATAGAAGCTGCAAGAGGCCCACAAAAACTCACCTTCTAGCACCGTGTCTCGGTACTCCTTCGCTCCCTCCCTAGCTTCCTCCAGTCTCAGGTCGTGGTTCTCCCTCTCCTGCCTAATCTTCCCCTCCGTCTCGGCCTTGACGCGGGCAAGCTCCGTCTGCTGCCTCAGCTCTGCCTCGTACTCCAGCGTTTTTCGCCTCACGGCCTCCTGCTTGCGGGTCAGCTCCTCCTGCTTACGCATTTCCTCGTCGCGCATGTAGCGGTCGGCTTGCACCTGTCGCAGGCATGTATGCATGCACCCCCCGACAGAGCAAGAACAGCAGGAGCGTCAAAATAACGACAGCAAAACATCTTCCGTCGTTTATCCATTTACCCATAGTCGCAAGTACATTGATCGCGTCATGTTGACATGCAAATCTAGGAAAAGTTCACGTCGACGACCGTACACATTAAATGAGATCATCTTCCGTGCCAGTAACTAGTGGTCAGTAGGGTCAGCCCTGGCCTGCTGGCAGAACCTCAAGCTGGCGAACAGGAACATATCTCGATACCGACTACTACGGGGAAGAAAGAAAGCATTAACGCAGCGCCAGGGCGGGAAAAAAACGAACGGAAAAAATCCGACGATTACCCTGAAGAATTTGACCCGCACAACACCAGCAGAATCTTCAAACTCTACTGCTGCCGGGTCGGTTTATCCGTCCTAATCCTTCACGGAGGGTTGCCGCCAGCAAAAAAAAACAGAGATGATCGCTCGCTTCATGTGCAGATGCGATTTGGTTGTTTTTATTGTGCACCTGATCTACGTGTCGTTTCCTCTCGAGCTCGTCCGCGAACTGCGCCCGCTTCTTGTCCTCCTCCGTCTGCAGCCCCAGAGTCTTGCGCGCCGCCTCGGCCTCTTGCTCCACGCGTTGCAGCTGTTCTCCGCAAAACACATGGAGGGGAAGAAAGTAACTAACCAATGCTTCAGAACCATGAAAAAGGGAGGCGGTAACTGGGACCTCCAACTTCCCCGATTTCGGCACGAAAGCGACGGGGGGCAAAAATCTTACACGGCTCAAAGGTAGTTACAGTTGATTCGCCAAACTTCCTTCTGGCAATCAATGAATGCACTTGTTTGTTGCTGGCGTTCGGCGGTCGTTCGGTTGCTCCACTTCGAAAGGATATCGGGCAGACGCCGCTCGCCCTCGCCGTCCAAACCTCCTTCTCATCATCCTCCCCCTTTGGGTTATCATCCCCAACTCTTCCCGTCCTGAACCTCTGACCAAACTCCTTGCCGCAGGCATGAAAGTTTAAGTTTTGCACCAAAATCCCCTAAAGGCCCAATTCCGCACCAATCACCGTCTATAGATTACGATTTCGGATAACGCCAACAATTTCAAAGTTGTTCCCCCATGGAGGCATGCGATGAAACTTTAACTTCTCATGGGAAGGTCGACTGACGCCAGCTTCTGAAGGGAGAAATAGATACTGCTCATGGTTTCCCAACAAAACTCTGCACAGCAGCAGCAGCAACGCACACACACACACACACACCTCCATCTGCTTGACGTAGGCGGCGTATTCCGCCTCCTGCTTGCGGTGCTCCGCGGCCTTGGTCATCTCCTGCTGCTTGATCAGGTCCAGCGCCATGGACGCATTGGGCGACTCATTAAGAATCTGTTCGGACGGGTGTTTGGGGTTCAAAACGCGCAATTGTAACGATCTTGAGTTGCCCGCACGTGTTGTGGGGGGAGGCAAGGGCCTGCATGCATACTCGTCGTCTTGACAAGTTTCAGGATGGACACGAATAAGGCGGGCCGGCGGTTGGGATATAAAGCGAACGGACTCCAGAAGAGCCCTCCGGACGGCAGCAGGTCGGATTCAGCAATACTTTCGGGGATCAGACGTGGCAATGCTTTACCCAGTGCAGTTGACGCGTGCGACGCATCAAAGGGTGCCGCAGGCGACGGAAGATGTCCATCACCCCCCCTGGACCGATTTTCAACGCTCGACTACTCCCCAACGAAAGGAGATGCCAAAATCAAACGACACGTTTTCGAAAAGTTATCGACGAGACGGTTCTACCGCCTTCTTGTGTCTGTATCACCTACGGTGTGCATGTAAGTTGCTGTCTTCACCTTCACAAGTTTCAGAGATTGGACACCATACGGAAGTACGACGTAGGGGGGGTAGGGATTGGGATAGACAGCGAACGGGTTCCTAATAGAGCCCTTCGACCGGCACCAGATCGGGTTCAGCAACACCCGGGGTTCAATGCGGCACGCTTCACCCAGCGTACGACGGACAAAGGGGTAGCCCTCGCAACCGTGACTGCACCACTTCACATCTCAGAGCTTGCTGTGGTTCCGATACTTCAGGCCGTCGTCAACGACCCACGCTACAGAACAGGTATCTACTGCCCGACGTCCGCTGGCGGAATAGCGGAGGCCACACCTATTGCCCCGCGCCTACGGCAACGATACGACACCAACAGCAGCAGTGCGAAGACCCTCTCTAGGGTATGCCGCACGGCCTCTTATCGGAAGCTGATACGCGCCCGTTCTTTCACCTCCATGTAGGTGCGGACGCACACCGGCCATAGCGTGTAATGAACACTTTGAAGTTCTTCAGCCTGCTACCCAGCAGTTTCGGAGCCTGGTAGGCTGTCTCTTCACTCAGATATTCTCTCGTGGCGTCGAAAAGAGAGATGGTATTGAGCAGGATCACTCGAAGGGCAACGATAGACGAAGCTGTGCACCAAGACGACTACCCGAGAGTGCATGAGGGCGAACGAAGCCGAACTGCTCAAGTGCTGCAAGATTCTTCTGTTGATTGCTAACGCCGAGCCGTGCCCCCAGAGTCAGACATGCAAGCTTGAGAAGCACACTCTCCGTCCCTCTCCGCAGCAGCAACGCCGCATCGATGCTGTGGTGCGTTGTAGCCGCACATAATACATCCAAACCTCTTCAGAAGACGAACAAACGGACAGCTCCGCGGTGCAAAAACAACACACAGACCGACACGCACCGCATCGCCACCACCAGCTCTCAACAGCACACACCTTGGCAGCCTTGGCCGCTCGTTCTAGGCCCCTGGGATCGAACCCCGACCCGCCGTAGCTCTTGTCTTCCCTCCCCTTCTTGTTGTCGTCCCTGTTGCTGCTGCTGCTGCCGCCGCCGCCGCCGCCGTCAGCGGAACCTGAGCCTCCCATTGCCTGATCCAGAGCGGCCTTTCCCGGCTTCGGCCCGAACAATCCGCCTGGCTTGAACATGATCGACGCTAGAGTGCTGCGCGAGTTGTCGTAGTGGACGACTTGGACCGCTCTGACCCTCTGGACTAAGGAGAGTGAATGGAGGGAGAGACACGAGAGTTCCTGACTGGCGGCTCCAACAGAATCCAGCGCAGGGGTTTCAGTCTGGCTAAAAGGCGTTGTCAGTTTGGGGATAGCCACCGGCCGTTTTTTTTTTTTCCGCCGGTCACAGCCCACATCATGTCCACATACCTCTCAGACAGCAGCTGGGTTAGCCTGCTACACGAAAGAAGGTCGGCAGTCAAGGACTTGCGTGGTTGGTCAGCACTCCGATACAGACGGGCGGGAAGTTCGCGTAGAGAAAGATCTGCAACAACGTCCGACACGCATCGCTTTGATCGCTGGCGGGACTGTGAGCTTTCCACCAGGCGAGGCGTGGACAGCAGTGGTTCAGTGCAACCTGTTGACCCCCTGTGCGCTGGGTAGCACACAGCAGTAGCATAGGACGGCGGACACAGACGGGTCGATCATGGTGGGTGGCGCTGACAAGAAGCCGCAGGGCAGAAGGAGAGGCAAGAAGGCCCGGGGTAGAGCTGGCGGCGGAACTAGTGGAGGGCGCACCAACAACAAGGGTGACAATGGTGGCGGCGCAGGTGCTGTCAACGGCGGAAAGTCGTTTCCCGTGGTGTCAGACTCGAGGTTCTCCTCCATGCACAGCGCGCCGGTGAGTGTGGGCTACGGGCGGTTCTCACGTCACATGCAACAACCACGTTTCGTGTGCGGCAGAGCATTCGGGTTCCGATGAAATGCGGCGGTGGGTTACCTGCCGCGGCCGCGCTGTGTGTCCAGCGCGTGTGGCTGGCCCTCGGTACTCCGGTCGCCCCGGTGGTCTAGTGGTATCCTCGTAATCCGCTAGTCGCAGAGGTCGTGAGTTCGAATCCCCATCGGGTGAAAAGTTTACGAAATTTACGGGTGAAAGCGAAATATAGTTGACAAGCTCTCGTGAGTACCAAACTTCGACGTGAGCACCGTTGACGAGGGAAAGGGATGGCTGGACCCTTCTCGCGATAAAAATAAAATTCAGCACGCACCGCAGGAGGAAGGTGGGGCACGAAAAGAAATAATAAGAAAAAAGCCCTGGTGTTTACCCCCTCCTGTGTGACCCTGGATGGTTGTAGTTGTACGAAAAAATACACCGAAAAGTGTAAGAGTACCCTTCATACGCTGAAAGTGTAGGACACGTCTCACCACGAAAATGGGGGGACTGTCACCAAACTAAATTTGACGAAAACACACACACCGGTCGCCCCGGCGGTCTAGTGGGTAACCTCGCAGCCTGCTAAGGGCCAGGTCATGGGTTCGAGTCCCGGCAGAGAGAGTTTTTCTCACTAAATAAATCCTGGTCTAGGATGAAAGCGACGCGCTGCAAAGCTCGTTTGTTAGTAAACCATAATCGACTTCGTAAGTCGCGAGGGAAGGGATTGCTGTACCCTTCTCGCGATAAAAATACCTCAGGCATGAACCGCAGGAGGGGGTCCAACCCCCCCCTCCTATGTGACCCCGGTTGGGTCGTCTAGCTAGTAGAAGTGGAGGACAGGGGCCAGAGGGGCAGACGACAGAGTCCAATGATGGGAGAAAAACAAACAAACAAACAAACACTCAGTGTAGCAGTGTCTGGTACGGTTTCTACGCTGTGTCGTACACGTGCGTACGGCGCGCAACCCGCAGTTAGCCGAGCTCCACATGTATGTTCATCCACCAGAATTGAAGGTAGACAGCATGTACACTAGTAGCACAGCAGTCGGAAGTTGTTTCGTATCTCCTCCACCGGCCATGTTTACGTAGTGCACTTGACTACAAATGAATGTCGAAAGGCTGCCGCAGTGAAATAGGCTGAGCCTCGTAGCATGACCAGCCATGGTCTGTGATTCCTCAATGTCTCGGGTGTGCATAAGAAGCGTGATGGTCGTGTTTTGTATCGTTGTTCTTGCCCTGCCATCTTCACTCCTAGCCTCACGCTTGTGAAGACGTCGACACATACCCTCTGAGCGAAATGTCGAACTGTTTCAAGCGTATCTGTTACACTACATACCGTATATGACACAAGATAACACACCCCCTGGACCAATTTTCAAAGCTCTCTTTATTTTTTTTTGGTCTTCACTTCAAATCAGCGCTCACGGCACTAGTGCCGTTTACTCCAACCCGTGGTCACACAGAAGAGCCCCTCTCTACCCTCCCCTCCTGCGGTACTTTGCCTGCCTTCGATTTTTAATGCGAGAAGAGTGTAGCACTCTCTTCCCTCTGTGTACACACGAACTAGCGCAATCCACTAGGCCAGGAGCGGAAGCGAGAGAAAAACTCACTTTGCAAGAAAAGCTCGCTTACGCCGGGATTCGAACCCCTGGCCTGACCTCTAGAAGGTTTCGAGGTTACCAGCTAGACCACCGGGGCGACCGGCTTTTTTTTTACAGGGACAGCACCAGGGCTTCCCACGTGGTCCCCCACAGTAGTACGAGCCTGGCCCGACGCCGCTTAACTTCACAGAGCGGACGGAAGGTGGTGCGATCGGCGTGGTATGGCCGTTCCACGACGACGAGGAGGATGAATAAATGAAACAACACGTTTTCGGGAAGCTCTCGACGAGACAGCTTCAACGTGACCGTTGTCGGCGCTGTGGCTCTATCTGCTGTTGAGAAATCGGGATTTGAAAATCGGTCCAGGGGGTGTGCTATCTTGTGTCATTTACGGCACCTATGTTTCCCCTAACGGTCCACGCCATTTTTACCTCTTGCTGGGTTGGTACGCTAGATACCACGGTTGTTTTGACACCGCTCATACCGTTCCACCCAACAAACGTCGAATCCCCAGGCGTTCCAAAGAGTTAAGCCCGACGAGCGTAAGGTTCAGCTGGACGAAAGGTTCAAGGCGGTGCTCACCGACCCGCGGTTTCAGGTGTCTGCTTGTGAGTGCTACGCCAGTAAAGGGATGCGTCGCAGAGTCAACGTACTAGCTTCCCAACTTCCCAAACAGAGTCGCGGCTTCTGTTGTTCCCCCTCTACCACCGTTATTTGGAGCCCGGAGTTGAGGAAGTGCACCCGCTCAGGGTGGGAACGCGGGTGTTTTTTTTAGAGCCGGAGACTTTGGAGTAGTGTCATTGCTCTGTGCGCGCTTCAGGCAGTGGGGGTTGCGCGAGAAAAGAGAGACACTGAGGCTTGTTGTTATCATGGGGGCTGCGAACGGCCGTGTGCTGGTGGCGCAGACAAGAAAATAATCGTGTCTCTGTTGAACCTATCGAGCGAACTCCGCACCGTTTAGTGATCCAAGGACGATTCGATCGCATGTGCTGGAGAATGTCGCAGGGGGTACCTGTTGTTCTGTGTTGTTGTCATCCTACCGCTCAAGTTTCGACGCTACCCTGGGCCAGCAATCATCCTCATTTTGTAATCATCTGCCTTGGCCCATCACACCGTTCTTGTCCTTTTTTTTCAGCCAAAGTCGACAAGTACGGGCGTCAAGTGGACAAGGCGTGCAAGAAGGCCAAGAGCCAGCTCCGCGCCTTCTACAAAGTGGAAGGAGACGGACAGGTTGACGACGAAAGCGACGAGGGGTCGGGTGTAGACGATGAGGACGAGGAAGAGGAAGAGGAGGAGGAGGAGAAGGAGGAAGAAGAGGAGGAGGAGGAGGAGGAGGAAGAAGACGAGGAGAAGGGGGAAGGGGGCATGGCCACTGCGGAAGAATCTCGACAGGCCTACCTCACTCGACTCTCCCGCGGGGAGATATCGGGGTCATCCTCGGATACTTCGGACGATGACGACGATGACAGCGATGAGGATGACGAAGGCGGGTCTGAGTCTGGTGCGTGAGGCTGCAGAGGGCACGTGGGCGCGAATGCACAGCCCTTTCCTGGTGCTTGCTTCCTCGTGGCCCGTGTGTTTGACCGATACAAGGCACACTTGGTAGATTTGAACCGTACTTGTCCCTCCTGCTTCTTCCTGTACAGATATATTTCAAACCCTCCCGCGCAAGATGAAATCCTCGCCGACCGCATCGACCCCCCGCAGATACTACCATTTCCAGGCACACAAACGCGCTTTTCCTTCCGCATCACAATTATTCCTCTGACAGACTATATTGCTTTTGAGCTGCTTGTGATCATGCCGGGCATTGGTTCGACGGAGCTTGGTCCTCTTTTTGACCACCGGGCTACCACCCATAGCGCCTCGGTGTGATCACACCGCCTCGGCTCGGCTTTCCGAATAACAACGCGTTTGAAACCATACCACACCTATTCCCGCTCCACTGCCCTTCTCTCGTACGAATCCTCGTCCGGTCTTGCGCTGAACGACCCCACGCTCCTATCTTGCCCCCTCCCCACGGCAGGCGCTGGCAGGGCGGGACTGGACGACCCCTCCAGAGAGGCCATTCCTGTGTCGGAGGACACTTCCAGGCGGCTCGCGATCACCAACTGCGACTGGGACCACATGAGGGCGAAGGACCTGATGGTGCTGTGCGGGTCTTTCTGCCCCGGCAGTGCCCGACTGCTCTCGGTGGAGGTGTACCCGTCGGACTTCGGGCTTGAGATGATGAAGGTGGAAGCAGCGGCGGGTCCTCACGCGGCTCTCTCCGGCAGGTGGGTGGAAGCTTTTCCTTTTGGGGGGGGGGGGAGAGCGAAGACGGTGGCGCGGGGCTTGGGAACTCGAGGGCTGCTGTTGTGGTGGTAGGAAGTGGTTCGTGGTGATGGCGGTGTTGTCGTTCTTGTTGAACTGGTTCACGGTGATGATGGTGTTGTCGTTTTTGCGGTGGTCGGAGGCGATTCATGGTGTTGGCAATATTGTCGTACAGGTAGTTGATTCTTGCCATTCCTTGGTCTTGGAGTGTCCCTGGTGTTCCTTCATGTTGTGATGTTCTTGCTATCCGTTGGTCTGGTGGTGTGCCAGGGAGCGCAACGACGACGTGTCGCTTCTTGCCTCCCTGGAAAGGAGTGTAGCAGGCTGTGTCACCCACCGATGTCCACCATGGCATGGTGCACAAGCTAAAGCTGTCCGGCTCCCGCTCGATCAGCTCCCCCTCGTAGTCCTCGATTCTGTGTCGCGCAGAACTCTGCGGTGATCTCGTCTGCCGCTCCTCTTTTTGCCCAGCCGAATCTACGAGCGGCGGGCCGACTTCCTCAATCAGATGCCCCGAACAGCCTTCACGCTCACACAAACCATCCGATACCCTGATATTCTAGCATTCGTGCGTTCGAATTGGGGCGTATGTGCATTATTTTGTTTCCCATGTTGGCGTTGTTTTTGGTAGCACGTGCTTCTATCACTGTTGGGACATTGGGATCGAGTACGGCTTTCCTTCGGTAGGGTTCCTTACCGTGATAACAGTGCCCACATGTTCGTTCCTTTTGAGGGACGGGACGCACACGCGATAGGGTCCTTCGAAAACGTCCCAAGAACCACGCGGACCGACGAACATTTGTTGGATAGAAAACCACCATTGTGTTGACCCCCCCCGCACGCCACCTTGCAACAAAACCCCTTCCAGCATTCCAGCCGCACAACGTGGTGGCCACTCCGACAACGACGACGACGACGAAGAAGAAGCGACTTCTTGCGGCGACGGCGACGGCGAGGGCGGTAGCGGGGAAGGAGCGGTGGGCGGCGTTTCCACCCCGGCAGGGACCGCGGTCGACGGCAGGGGGGTGCGCCGCCGCCGCCCCGGCGTCATCATCGAAGAGTACCGCACCACCGGGGGGGATGAGGAAGACAACGACGACGACAATGAGGAAGAGAATATCGACGGTTCCGGATCGATTAAGAAAAGCCTTCCTTCTGCGGCGGGCGAAGGGAACGGAGGAGGACGCGGGAACGACTCGAAGGGCTTCGATCCGGAGACGCTGAGGGTGTACGAGCTGCGGAAGCTCAAGTACTACTTCGCGGTGCTGGAGTGCAGCTCCGTGGCCGCCGCGGAAGCCATCTACAGGTTATGAACCTTGCCCGGTGTTTGTGCCGCCCACGTACTACTTTTTTCGGGGAGATGAGCGCAAGACCTTCATGAAAAACGAAAGCTGTGTGACTCGAGTACTGGCAAAGGGGAGTCGAACGAGGGTCCGACTACGTATTGTTCAAGAAAAACGAGTGCGATTTCGTCGTTTGAGCATGTCAGAGGGGGGTTGGACGAGCGCCCGACCATGTGTTAAGTTTGCTGTACGGAGGAACCGTAGCGGTCTCAACACGCTCCCCCCTCGTAGCGAATTGGACGTATCGCCAAGGAGAGGGACCCGGCGCGTTCCCGGCATCTTTTTTGTCGTACATGAGTGCTAGACGATCCACACGTGAACGATGAGAAGATCGGTGGCCTGAAGAGCAGCACTAAATGGCGACGGCAACATCACATCGTTTGCGTACCGCTGCACGGTGAGGCCAACGAAACATCGTTTTCGCTAGCATTGAAGCTGTCTCTCGTGTTGCTATGCATAGCTGACTCTTAATTTGTCGGGACCAACCGTGCCGCAAAACAGGGAGGTCGACGGGATGGAGTTCGAGCACTCGTCGGTGGCGTTAGACCTGCGGTTCATCCCGGACGATGTATCGTTCGAGGGAAGGCAGGTCCGGGACAAGAGTTCCTCCGTGCCCTCGTCGTACCAGCCGCCTTCCTTCATCTGCAAGGTACGCACACCAACACACCACACCACAGGATAGCACACCATACCACACCATGCTACATCATGCGATCCATACCACACCATACCACACGAGTCCGCATGCCGCGTTCCCACTGCCCTGCTGTGCTCTCTACCCTCACCTGCGGTGTGCTACGCTATGCTTCGCTACGCCTACCCATGCTCCGCTGTGCTACGCTTTGGCCCGCAGCATGCCGCAGGATTACCGATTTTATTTTAGTAATGCTCAGAAATTCGAACCTTCCGTTGGAGGGACTCCGGTTGAAGTTGCTCGCGCTCGATGAAGAAAAAACCACGCCCATTCGTTCACCATTGCAGGCCCTTCAGCAGACGAGGGTGGAGTGCACCTGGGACGAGGCGCCTTCCGAGAGGCAAGTGCTGCTGGGGAGGGTCTCTCAGTGGAGGGACGCAGCGGAGGAGGATTTCGAGGTGAGAAGACCTCTACGCCCTTGCTCTCGCTGGTAACCACTTGGCGCCGCTGATGTCTCCGCAACTGCTGCTGCTGCTGCTGCTGCTGTAGCTGATGCTGCTGTAGCTGCTGCTGCAGCTGTTATTATTATTTGCAGGGTTGTACACGGAGTAGAACCGCTCCGCGGAGCGGTTTTTTTTTTCTTTGAAGTTCCACGGAGCGGAGCGGAGCGGTTTTTTTCATTTGAAACTATCACGGAGCGGTGCGGAGCGGTTTATCCGAAGCCAAAAGCCTCACGGAGCGGAGCGGTTTTTTTTTTCATGCCACGGAGCGGAGCGGAGCGGTTTATCCGTAGTGCGGTTTTTTGTACGGAGCGGTTCCTTTACTCCGTAGCAAAAACCGCGCGAAACCGTGGCTTTGAGCACGGTTTTCCGTCGGAAAAAAACGTCGAAACCGCACGGATATCCGTACACAATCGACGGAGCACCTGCAATTTCGTGAAAACCGTTGGGTTTCGTGCACCGAAGACCGATTGTTCCGTACTGTGTGCTGTGGTTGGAGGCCGCGGGTGACACTGTATGCGTCCTCGCGACTAGGACAGCCCAAAAAGACAAAAAAAGCTGTCAATCATTCACTTAATTTATTATTTAGAGAGGAACCATTCACATCGATACCTCCTCGACTCGTTCATACGTTCCTGCAACACGTACAACAGCACATGAAATCTCACTTGCCTCTTGTTGAAACTTGCCAGGCGTCTCGTGTATCCATCCAAATACAACACGCCTCTAGTTCACTCAGAGTCGACATCGACAACCACTTGCTCTCCCGCATTCGCGGCTTGGACAGATGCAGCTTTAGCCTTCCCAACAGCCTGCGCTGCAAGCAGCTTCCCCAACCCGTTGTCCAACTTATTGATCTCGGGAATAAGATGGGGGTTAGACCTAAGGAACATCACCATCTCGACCCGGTCGGGCACCATCGCTTGCCGAAGATTGTTGTACACGAATCCTAGCCCCGAAAACTCCCTCTCTGATTGGCAACTAGTGCTGTCAATGCAAAGGTACACGCGAGCAAGCATGGACAAGATGGGGAATTGTGCGGCAGAAACAACGTTGCCGTGGGGGTCAAGACGCGGGCTGCCGGCATCCCTCCAGAAACCGAGGACGTCGTAGTCCTTCGCGGGGACGGCGGCAGGCAGCTTGGTGTATTCATCCACCTCCTTCTGCACGCGGTCCGTTACAGACGGCTGGTCTCTACGCGCGCTCGTCCGCGCAGCTGCTGCCTCCTGGACCTTCCGCGCCTGACGCCTCTCGTACGCGGTCGTGGCCACCCTTGCTCGCTTCCCATTTTCATCGGGAACGATGCATCGCGTGTTCTTCCCGCCGCTCACCGGCCGGTCAAGCTTCTGGAAATACGTCCAAACTCCCGACAAAGTCCCGTTTGCCACGGTCTCTGCTACGTTGATGACGGTGCGTTTGACGCTGCGCACCGTGTTCAGCAGGGCTGCAGGTTGCGCCGCTGCTGCTGCAGCACCAGCGGCAGCAGAACCACCAGCACCAGCAGCACCAGCACCAGCACCAGCACCAGCACCAGCAGCACCAGAAGAGCGGTCGCCAGAAGGGCGGTCGCCAGGGTCGGGTGTCGACTCCATCAGGCAGACGTGCACACGGACTGATGTGCACGGAGTGCGTTGCGCGGAGTGTATGTGTGTGTGGCACGGACTGCTGCTGTGTGCGTGGGCACGGTTATTTGTGTGGCTGCTGTAAAAGTAGAACAGAAAAACAGAAAAATACCGCGACTCCGTGGGAGAAAAACCGTCACTCCGTGGGAAAAACCGTGACTGCATTGCGGTTTTATCCGTGCTTGTGTGACGGAGTAGCTCAAACCGCTCCGTGAAAAAACCGCTTGTGCGGTTTTTTGGGAAGCCCCACGGAGCGGAGCGGAGCGGTTTATCCGAGGGCAAAATTGTCACGGAGCGGAGCGGTTTTTTTGTTCATGTCACGGAGCGGAGCGGAGCGGTTTTTTCTGGAGGGAAAATCCCACGGAGCGGAGCGGAGCGGTGTAAACCGCTCCGCTCCGCTCCGCTCCGTGGAAAAAAACCGCTCCGTGCAGCTGTGGTCGTTGTTTGTCATGTACTCCTTCGAGGAAGCTGGTGTAGTTGCTGCGAGTTCCATCCCATACCATACCTTTCCACCCATTACGTTCCGTGGTATCTACATCAGGGTAAACCCTTCTCGAAAATACGCACCCAATAGTGCTGCCTTGTGTTATTTGTTCTAAACACATTGTACCGCCTCATCCTGCCAGTAGGACAGCAATACCCCCCTCCTCCTATCCCTCGTTCTTCGACGAAAGTCGATGGCTTCATCCCTCGGGGGTGACGGGGGCATTACTGTATCCCGATAGCAGAGGGCGTAGCACCAACGTTTCGGCGGCGACCTAGAACTAACACCATAGCTTCCAACACCTCGAGGGCCCCGAAGACCTAGCCCGTAGTACTCTCCGGCTGAGTCAAAACATCGTCAGAGGAGAGTAACGTTTCCGAGTCGCCCCAATCAAAGCTCCATGATCAATTCTCCCTCATTGAGACCCTATTATCATTCTGGGACGTGTTTGGTTTTGCCAGGCGTACCTAGCGTCATCAAGCGACGACGACGACTCTGCCTCCGACGACGATGAGAAGGAAGAAGGAGGCGGGGGTGGTGGCAGAGCCAAGAAGGGCGGGGCGGCAGCAGCAAAGGAAGACAAGAAGGCCGCTGCCCGCAGCGCTCGGAAGCTCCTCCTGCGAGACGCGCTCGGAGGGTCTTCGGATGATGACGACGATGACTCTGATGCATCGATGGGGGATGCCGGCGGTAGAGAGGTGCGCTCTGTCGGTTTTGTTATCGTTAGATAGCGATGCCATGTTGTTTCGGGGGGGGGATACCATACCTGCACGTCTCACCCTGGGCCATTGCTTCCATGTGTGCTGTGGGAGGTGAGGATAAGTGGTTGTAGTTTTCGCGGCCAGTGATTGCGTGACGGCGTTTTTTTTTTTTCGTTTTTTTTTCTGGTGGTGCAGCCGGTCGTTGTTGGGGTGTTGATTGCGGCATGCTGTTGTTGGTCTGCTGTGGAGGCTTTCCCCGATTCGAGGCGCTGATGTTCACGCGTTGCGTGCGTTCAGTGCGCGTCGCTTTTGACCTCAATCGCACAACTTGCTTGCCCCGTTAACCCACTTGTCAGCATAGCACGCTCTCTCCAGAGGTGAAGGAAGTGTGCTTCTCCGCGGGGGATATACCCTGTACCATTGTATCGCACTGGTTTCGTGCATGTTGGACAGTCATGTTTCAGGCCAATCGGGGCATTCGATAGCTGTCACCCTGCTCTTCTGACCTGGAAACGGGTTTCGCCTGTCTTCTTTCGCCGAACGCCGCGGTAGCCTTATTCGGGGAGCGGAAACCAAGACAGGGACGAAGGGGAAGACCAGGAGTTTACTTTCGTGCCTCGCGGTTCGGCTGGTGCGGTGGTCGAGGATGGGTCAGAGATGGTTTCAGGTATGGTGGTTGTATATATTTTTTGTATGTTGTCGTCGTCGTTGACGCTGGTGGCGCTGCGGTGGCGGTGGTGCCGTTGCCTCGATTAAGGTTGTGTTGTGGCTTGTTCGTCGGCCGACGTACTCCCCATAGCACCATGCCATCGTACAAATGTCCGCGTCTTGGTCTTGTCGAGCGACCTTTTTTTCCCCCCACTATGCTCACACGCGAAAATATGCGAATCAGCGTACCACTGCTGTCAACCCATAGCATTTCTGGTCTGACACAGCAATCGCAAGGATATTGGCCAGCTCCTGCTTCATGCTTGTGAAACGTATGCTTGTTCGGGCACGGGATTATTTTTCTAAAGCACTTCCACACGCTTTATCGCCTGTGAACACGCCAACAACCGCTGCACGAGGGGGGCGGAGGGTCCCGTCCGACTCGAATCAAATTCGAGGGACCGTCGAATGTGACCGCTGTTGCGCCCCTAGATTATCGAACCACATTAAAGAAAAAAGACCGAAATCTTGGGAGCCAAGATGGACGTATTGAAACCATGACCAGCTCAAACGAACATTCGCGAGCGCGAAGAATATGGCAGTACGGCGAAGCGACTCGAGGCGTTTCTTTGAGGCAAGCTGTGCTGTGCTTCCAAAGGTGGGTATTCTCCCCACCGGAATTTATCACGCAAGACATACACTTACCTCAAAAGAAAATACTATATTATCCATTCGAGAGACTACCCCCATTCGGAGGGAACGTGGGAGTGTTCACGGTGAGGTTTTCCTTCTTGTTTTTCGTCTGCAGGAGGGGCGGAGGGTTTGCTGGCCCGCCGGAAGGCGAAGGAGGCTTTGGCCATGGAGACCCCGTGGGAGGCGTCCCTGCGAAAGGAGAGGGAGAGGAAGAGGGCTAGGAAGAAGGCCATAAAGGAGCGTATCGAGGCAGAAGAGGCGGATGATGACGAAGATGACGGAGAGGTGCGAGAGACAGCTGATGCAGCTATTGCTTTTTCCGTAGAGCACATGATTAGCTGGTACGGCATTCAGGAGGATAGACGGGGAGGAGGGTGGTGACGTACATGGTATGTCCTTGTACGTGGTGGCAGTGCGACATGGAGCGCTCGAAGGCTGGACGCAGCTCGTGGTCAAGGCTAGCGAGAAAATGGGTCGAGATGTAGTGCGACATCTTGTTCAAGGTCCTGTTGAGGGCGGATCACAACGTAGATAAGGGGGAGACGTGAAGGTACAACCCCACAACTATGCTTAGAATAGTTTTAATGATGAGCCACTTCCTTCTTTGCTGTAAGCGCTCTTTCACGTGCGTCATTACTTCAGATTTTGATGTGAACGATGGGCTCCCTGTGTGCGAGGTAATCTGCATATACCCCAGACAATAGACAGCACAAATAAAATAGAACATTGCGGCTACAGCATTCCTCAACAGAGCCGTTGTATTTAACCCGTTTTCCTTCCACCGCGCCGTACTTGCGCGGCACTTTGATCTCGTCGTCGATCATGGTCTCGGTTCATTGGCGAACACACTCACGGCGTTTCTCCGTGTCGTCAGGGCGACGGTTTCTTCTTGGAGGAGGCGGTTTCGAAGGGCAAGGGGTCCAATAGCAGCAAGAGGAAGAACAAGAGTGGGACGGTGAACGACAGAGGTTCGGGGGACACGGATGGAGATTCGGCCGCCGCGGGAATGGCGGGGGGGGCGGATGATGTGAGCAGTCCCTAGCTTTTTTGAACGAATGATGCCACAGTGTCTTGTCGATGGGAAATAGACAGTTTATTCAAAATAGCGGTGCAGGGTAAGTGTGTTGGTGGTACCCATTTCCGGGGGCTTTCCGAATTGAGAAAACGGTTTCACGCTATCCACCCTGTTGTTGCTGATGGGTGCTCCGGCACGAATCGGCCGACAGCTGTTGATCGCATGGACAAGAATTTCTTTCGCAGTCGAAGTGAATTCGGAAGCCATAGACACATCCGTTTCATATCTAGTACAGGTGTGTACATCCGTCCCATGTTTTTTTTTTTTTTTTTTTT
>CACKRE030005063.1:49607-87510 GCA_902602495.3 Ectocarpus sp. CCAP 1310/34 | reverse complement strand
GTGCGCCACGGGTCGATGTCGCCCGCATGCTCCGGTGCCGCTGCTCCGTCCGGCGCCGCTGTAGTCAGCCCGAGCATAATTGAGAGGAACATGAGCGAGAGTGCAGACTACAGCAGCAGCGTCTCCCCGGCGCAAAGTGCAGCAGTTGGGGGTGGAGGAGGCGAGGGTGAAACAGAAACAGCCGTACGTGTTTGTGTTTTGCTTTGGTGCACTGCGTTTTCGCTCCAAATGACAACAACGGAGGCTTAGTGCTGCGTAGCTACGGCGGTTGATTGTTGATTCTGTTGTTGTCGTTCTTCGCGGTTTTGATTGCTGTACCTCTGAGTGGAGGAGGCGCCAAGGCAACCGCAGGTCAGGTGTAGTCGAACTGTTTTTTTTTTTCGTGTCAGCTTCATTAATTATAGTTGATGAGGAAGACCAATGGTGGCGCCGCTGTAGGGTGGGGTAGAATCAGAATGCACGGAGCCACGTTGATCTCGGAGTATAATATCAGTATTGTGTTTCATGCGGTGCAGACGTCCTTTTGTGCGGTGCAGGACGTGATGTCCTGTGACGCTGCTACTATCGGGGTAAGTACCGGGTTCGTCTGTAGGTACGTTGTTTGTGTACGATACAGAGGAGTTCTGTGAGACCAAAGTACCCTACAGAGATTTCACAGATAGTTCGGTACTCTCCCCAGTATCTACCGAGATTTTACAGAAAGTTCGGTACTCTCCCAGTACCCTACAGATATTTCACAGAATGTTCGGTACTCGCCCAGTACCCTACAGAGATTTCACAGAACATTCTGTATTTTCCCAGTACACTACCGAAAAGTTCTGTGAGACCCCAGTACATACAGAGATTTTACAGAGGAGTTCTGTGAGACCCCAGTACCCTACAGAGATTTCGCAGAACGTTCGGTACTCGCCCAGTACCCTACAGAGATTTCACAAACAGCTCTGTAACTCTCCCAGTACCCTACAGAAGTATCAGTGCCCTACAGAACGGACCTGTGAGTTTCTAAATTCTTCGCTTTTTTCGCACTTTTTCGAAAAAACAAAAGCAATCCCCGGGCTACGTACGTACGTCAATTTCCCCCCCGGGTGCCAGTTGTGACAAATCAACACGACGAGTATCTATCGTCGGCGTTGCTTGTCTGAAGCTGATTATTAGTGTTTACCGGGCTTTATTTGCTGCTGCCTGGGTTTCAGGAATTCTGCATTATTATTAGCGATCACGCCCCGACTGCGGATCGGATGGAAACCAAAAAAGAAACAACAGCTGCTCGGGGAACAACGCAAACGCAAATAATCCGTAAGAACATACTCCGTTGGTCACCGTACAACAACACCATGAACCCATTGGTAATGTACTTACTTACTGCGGACTCTTATCCATCTGTGGAAGCGAAATTCTTTGATTTCTTCGCGCTTTTTCGAAAAAACAAACGCAATCCCCGGGCTACGTACGTCGATTTCCCCCCCGGTACCAATTGTGACAAATCAACGCGACGAGTATCGTCGGCGTTGTTGCTTGTCTGAAGCTGATTAGTGTTTACCGGGCTTTATTTGCTGCTGCCTGGGTTTCAGGAGTTCTGCATTTTTAGCGATCACGCCCCGACAGTCTGCGGATCGGATGAAAACCAATATGAAACAACAAACAGCTGCTCGGGGAACAACGCAAACGCAAATAATCCGTAAGAACATACTCCGTTGGTCACCGTACAACACCATGAACCCATTGGTAATGTACTTACTACTGCAGACTCTAATCCGTGGAAGAGAAATACAACAGCTGCTCGGTGAACAACAACGAAAACGCAAATAAACCGTGGAATATACTCCGTTGGTCACCGTACAACACCATGAACCCATTGGTAATGTACTGCGGACTCTTATCCATCTGTGGAAGCGAAATGGTGCTATCTATGCAGAGAAAATTGCTGTGGTCACCGCTCGTTGTGTTGGTGACATTGTAAACAGTTACAGTCGTCGGCGTTGCTTGTCTGAAGCTGATTATAAGTGTTTACCGGGCTTTATTTGCTGCTGCCTGAGTTTCAGGAATTCTGCATTTTTAGCGATCACGCCCCGACTGCGGATCGAATGGAAACCAAAAAAGAAACAACAACAGCTGCTCGGGGAACAACGCAAACAAACGCAAATAAACCGTAAGAAATATTTAACGTAACCACTTCGGTGGAAAGCGAATTTCTGTTCGATACGGTGTCAGGGGTACCAGGGAAGACAGGGCCGAGTTTTGTTTGATTTCGGGTGGATGAGGCTCGCGGTTTTGTTCGTTTTTCTCCGGCTAGAGTAAACCAGGGTATTAACGAACACCCCCCCTTTAACGAACACTTTTTTCAAATGCACGTCCCTCGGCGCACAATGCGCGGAGCCCCCCAATTTTTTTTTTGAAATCTTCAGCTTTCCGTTAGCTTTCGTTTGAGCACCTCCGCGTGTCGATCGGGTCAAGCACTCCCGAGATACAGCACAGCCCTCACCCACACCCCTTATGTGGGGCATCTTTGCCCTTTTCGGGGTCCTGCTGCTAAGCATGGGACGTAAGAGAGTAGACCCAGAGCAGGCCCAGAAGGCTGTAGATGCGGTACGCAGCGGTGAGATGTCGCTCCGCGTTGCTGCGAGGACCTACGGGTTACCGCTAGCCTCGCTGCACGACCGTGTGAAGAACAAGGTGGCCATAGATGCGAGGGTTGGTCCCGGGACTGTCCTGAGCAAGGAGGAGGAAGATTTCGTAGAAGACGTCTTGATCTACGCCTCCCGACACTTCTTGCTGTTGGGTCGGAGGGAGCTGAGAGACGCTGTGCGCAACATCTGCACCGACGGGCGCAAGGTGCCCTGGGACCCAGACAAGGGCCCTGGGGACAGCTGGCTTGAGGGGTTTATGGCGAGACACCCGGGTTTGTCGGAGCGAGCCACCCACATCTACGAAGCAAACCGGATTAACGAAGACGGCGAGCCTCGCCTTCAAGCTTTCTACAAAGCATGGGCGGAGTACCTGGAGGAGACCAAGCTCCCGCCGGAACGCATCCTCAACACGGATGAGACAAGTGAGTTAGGGCAAGGGTTGAGGTGTCAGTAGGTGTCATTGGGTGTCAGCGGTGTCAGTATCGACTGCTGTGGGTTCGTAGGCGAAGTACCAGCAGCACTGCGATGTGTCACAACAACGCGGAGTTCTGCTGCTGCAAAAAAAAAAGATCCAGCAGTTGTCCCGCATATCTTCCGAGCCGTTGCTGCTTGTCATGCGCGTAGCACACAACACGCCCGCATGTTTGCTGCTGGAGTCGGCTGAGGTTAGCATGTAACAGTCCCTGTGGTCATCTCAGTTGCACTCTGCCGCATGATTGCATGTGTACATCGTTTTCTGTTGTGATGCTACCGGCAACAGCGGGCGTGTGTTCTTGGTCTGCAAAATGCATGTGTGTTGCTGAACGACGCGCGAAGTGCAGACTAGTCTAGTCACGTCGAGACTTCAGTAGAACGCTTTGTTTTTGTAAACCCACCTACGTTTGGAGCTCAATGCAAACTGCCATGGGTGTGGGGTTATTGTTTCGCACCCAAAGTTTAAACGAATCCGACACTTGCCGCACAAAAAATGGCCTTCACCACTGCTGTGTGCCACCACCCGGAGCGAGCAGCACCCATGTGTGTTTGTACGCGCGTTTTTTGTGTGTCTAGTTTACTGATTGTTCAACTGTCTTTACCCCCGATGCGCGCGTGTTGTAGGTTCGACCCCTCAAGGTACAAAGTCGGGGAAGGCAATCGTCGCAAGAGGCACCAAGGTACCCGGCGCGAGGCGTTCCAATTCGCGAGAAAATACGACGGTGGTCGCCACCATCGGTGCCGACGGCCACACGTTCCACCCTACCATCATCTTCAAAGGCCAGCGTATGCAACCCGCTTGGATCCAGGACAACAACGGCGTCCCCGATGCGAAGTACACCGTCACGGAGTCATCCTTCATCCAGAGCCACGTCTTCCTGGACTACCTTCGAGACCTCCGCAAGCAGCTCGATGCGCGCGGCTTGCTGGGCAAAGCTGCCCTTGTGCTCGACGGCCACGCCTCACACACGACCTTCGACGCCATCAGCTTGGGCATCTCCCTGGACATGGACCTATTCCAGCTTCCATCCCACACATCGCACATCACCCAGCCCTTGGACGTCGGTACGTTCGGAACCTTCAAGATGGAGATCACCAAGGTGCTCACGGCCTACCCGCTAAAGAACGGGGGGAGGAGTCCGGTGAAGCGCGACATGGCTGGCGTGATTGCGGAGGCATGGGCAGGGAGCTTCACGCCTGAGAACAACAAGGCGGCGTTCAAAGGGTCGGGCTTGTGGCCGGTGAGCATGGAGAAAGCTATCAACAGACTACACAGCAAGAGGAAGCAACGGGACCATGACCGCCCTATTCGTGAAGACCTCGCCGTGGTTGCCTCTAAGGATCAACTCGAGCGAGACCTCGGCCGCGCTGCCCTCCTGGAGCTGAAAAGACACGGGCTGATGATCGAGGGGCTCCGTGTCAACACCGTGTTCCTTGGCGGGCTCACCCGCCTCACCAAGCGCACCAAGGCTTTCGCGACCGTTCGGGCGGGGGGGGGGAAGCCCGAAGGTGGTCTGCTGTCCGCCGAAGAACATCTTGCTCAGGCCAAGAAGGACCAAGAAGCGAAGCAGGCAGCTGAGGAAGCAAAGGCGGCACGCGCGGAGGCAAGGGCAACGAAGGAGGCCAACCAACAATCTGGAGCAGTTGGTGGGCGGGGCGGCGGGCAGGGCGGCGGGCGGGGCGGCGGGCGGGGCGGCGGGCGGGGCGGCGGGCGGGGCGGCGGGCGGGGCGGCGGGCGGGGCGGCGGGCGGGGCGGCGGGCGGGGCGGCGGGCGGGGCGGCGGGCGGGGCGGCGGGCGGGGCGGCGGGCGGGGCGGCGGGCGGGGCGGCGGGCGGGGCGGCGGGCGGGGCGGCGGGCGGGGCGGCGGGCGGGGCGGCGGGCGGGGCGGCGGGCGGGGCGGCGGGCGGGGCGGCGGGCGGGGCGGCGGGCGGGGCGGCGGGCGGGGCGGCGGGCGGGGCGGCGGGCGGGGCGGCGGGCGGGGCGGCGGGCGGGGCGGCGGGCGGGGCGGCGGGCGGGGCGGCGGGCGGGGCGGCGGGCGGGGCGGCGGGCGGGGCGGCGGGCGGGGCGGCGGGCGGGGCGGCGGGCGGGGCGGCGGGCGGGGCTTCGGGCGGGGCGGCGGGCGAGAGGGGGGGAGAGGTGGAGGGCGCGAGGGTGGGAGAGGTGGAGGGCGGAGCGGGGGGCGTGGCGAAGGACGGGGCGGGGAACAGGACGGAGGGCGGGGAGAGAGGAGCGTGAGGGTTGAGCTAAGCGGGACGCGGACGGCGATCAGGGGGCGCGGTGGCGGTGGGCGAGAGGGGCGTGGCAGAGGACAGGGTGGCCAGGACCGCACCACTGGTGCTCGTGGAGAGCAAATGGGGGCGGGAGGGCGGGGGGGGGACGAGGGGAGAGGTGCTCCCGTCCAAGGAGGAGCGGGACGGCCGAGAGGGGCGGCGGTTCCCTTGGTTCACCCGCCGCCGTCGGCGGCTCCCATTTCTTCCCGAGGACGGCAGCGGATCCCGACACCAATCGTTGATGTTTAGACCAGGGCAGATGCTTTGCGGTTGTTGTTGTTTTTCTGGGCTACTATTGTCTAGGCGGTGGATGAATTAGACTATACGAGTAAAGCAGAAGATTAGGTGGTTTGTGGGGGCATGTGGAGATGGTTAGGGTGCACCCCAGCAGCGCGGGGGGGGCGGGGGGGTTGATACCGGGAAACCCGGGGATATGGTAATTTTGTCCCCGGGCATGCATGATTTTTTTTTTTTTTTGCAACAGCGTTTCTTGTGATAAAACAAACCTACACACCAAAGGGCGTCTTGTGGGAATGTAAGATGACTGTGAAAAAAGGGAAATGGCCTTGGGGTTCTTGCGGAGAATTATAGCGGTAGCGGCCGGGTCAAGGGGTGCCTGTTTGAACGGGCATTACATCACATGCGCGAAGTTTTTCGTCCCAATTTTTTTTTCTTGAGTATGTATATGATCAGATTAGACCCACTGTGCAATAATCTCTTAGTTTTGGCTCTTTTCATGTGTGCAGCACCGCCGTACGGTCAAAAATGGGGTAAAATCCGTCCCCGATTTCAGGCGGAAAACCCGGGGATGTGAGGATTTTGTCCCCGGGCGTGGATCGATTCCCTTTTTTTTTTTCCTAAACGGATATATGTTGCGACAGACGTATCTCCACAAAAAATCAGATCATGAAACGCTTCAGAACGCACGAAAGCAGCTACAAAGCTAAAGTGTTCGTTAATTGGGGGGGGGGTGTTTTCCTGCATTTTCAGCTAAACAATGGAATGCACTGCATCAGCTCTATCTCGTTGACACGAACGATTTTTTTTTTTTGTTTTTAGGGAGGTAGCCTATAATACAAGCTATCGTCCGGTACCCACAAATACATCATACTCCTCTTCATGCCCGAGAACGAGCTGTTGGCGCGAGGGGTGGCTTAAGCGTTCGTTAATTGGCCGGTTTACTCTAAGGGTCGTGCCTAGAGTTCAGCTGTAGTAGTAGTGTTTCAACCAAACTTTTGTTGACTTAGAGGCAATCATTCCTAGCTATTGGGCATCGAGTTAATTTGGCTTGGCATGACGGCCTTTACGATCGACTTTTTATATATGTCTGCATTTATCTGCAATTGTCGGAGGGCAAACAAAATAACAAAACAATATTAATAATATACTCCGTTGGTCACCGTACATCACCATGAACCCATTGGTAATGTACTACTACTGCGGACTCTTTTCCATCTGTGGAAGAGAAATGGTGCTATGCAGAGAAAATTGCTGTGGTCACCGCTCGTTGTGTTTGTTGGTGACATTGTAAACAGTTACTACAGTCGTCCATGTCGCTGTCAGTCAGTCCATCATGCAGTACCACAGTATATTATAGTCTACATCTTGTTTGTGGGTACTTACATATATATATATTAGTCCGATCTGTGGATCCTCTGTGGGGGATACGCGTATGGGAAGTATGGGTGTGATGGATATGTATGTATGCGGTTGAGGTCCAAGTGCGACCCCCCCGGGTGAGCGCACGGCGGTGTGTTCCCGGCACTTACTTGTCTGTGGGGTGAGCATCCTTGTCCTGTGCAATATATGTACATGATGGCTACGCGCGTTCCTGGGATAACATAGTACTCAGTCTCAACACCACAGACCGCTGAGGGCGGCAGTGCATACTAACATATCTATCGCACAAAATTACAGTTGTTGTGAGTGTGATACATCAACCCGAGGAGTACCGTCTGTCTGAGGCTGAATTGTTTTTTAGCGAGTTTAATTAGCTGCTGGCTGAGTTCACTGGGTTGATAGATCGCGACCCGACGGCGGATGGAAACCAAAAATGAAACAAGAAGAGCTGCTCGGAAAACGACCGTAACAAATTGGAATACGTACGTACAACAACGTTAGACCCATCGATCGGTAACCTACCGCGAAACCTGATCTGTGGAAGAGAAAGGGTGTGGTGGCGATTCGCCTGCCACCGTTCGTTGTTGTGGTCACAATGTAAACAGTCGTCCAGGTCGTTGCTCAGTGAGTCAGCCACGTAGACCAAAGATTATATATAGACTATATCTAAAAAAAATACACTTGCGTATGCATACATATCCAAAAAAAAAACTTGTGATACGTGCGTGCGCCATAGATAGGCCGAGATCGACCTTTGAGACCCGATTGGGCGAGGGAGGGGGGATCGGAATAAGAGGGCACCAGAAACGTACCAGCTTCCGACTATTTGGAAATGTGAGATTAATTTCTCCTCCGAAATTTTTGCGCGAGGCCCTACCGACCGACTTGATATTCAAATTGATATTGCGACACTATTTCCACAATAATTGGAGGAGAGGAGAGAGAAGGAGATAGATCCATTTTTCCAAAATGGTTCCAGATGATGAACAGGAGAGGGACACAACACGACGGCGAAGCGGTGAAGACGAGGAAATGGATGTTTGTTGGGTCTGCTGCTGCGCGCGGATGGAGGTGAACTTCGGCGAGGGGGCATGGCTCGCAAAATGCCCTATGGACGCATACTGAAAATATCGCGAAACATGCGCCGTTGGTCGACATTGATTGGTGTTGATATCTGCCACACAAACTGACCGTGAGATTCGAATCTACCAAAAAGAACGATGAGGACAGGAAGACGGCGAACCCGTCAGCGAAGACGAGAGAGAAATAGCACGCAACGCATGGTCGCACATGGTCGCACTCTTGTGACGTACGGTACTACATTTGGAAGTCGATCAAACTTCGCGACTGGCAACAATTTGGGATGCCCTACCGAGGCATACTCGAGATGTCGCGAGCCACGCACCATAGGTCGAGATCGGCTTTTGAGACACAGTCGGGCAAGGATGGGGGAATCGGAGTAAGAGGGTCAGCGACAAAAACGAATTTAGGTCGGAGAGACTGAAGCTTACAGCTTCAGAATTTTCCCACGAGTTCCCACGTGGCGGGGGGGGGGGGGGGAGGGGGGATACTCTTATGTTTTGCATGCCTTAGCGGTTAGACCATTGACCACGCGCCCTCGAGAGGACGGAGCATTGTTCCCACAGGACCGATCACCGATGGTCAATCGTTCCTTCCTACTTTGCCAAAGGTGGCTCAAAAATGTCTTCCCTAGTCTTATCCATCCTACCGATATCCCTTCCCGCCTTTTCAACCCACTTCTTGTGCCCCAGTACAGCGAACGTCTTCTCCTGGCTATCCCATGCCTCACACATCTCCCTGTACGTCCCATCTATTTTCCCAGCTCAGTCACGTACGCTTCCCTCTCCTTGCACAGTCGACATTCCGCGACTACATGAACACGGTCTTCGCACTCGGAGCCGCAATTACACTTGAACGTGGCGTCCTCATCGTCTGCCTTCCTAAATCTTCGGCGAAGTTCTAGAAGGCCAATGTCCCCGGTCCTAAATTTGACCTTCAGATTTGTCCCGGCATCCGTTGGTCCATTGAGGTACTCCTTGAATCCTATTCATTCTTTCAACATTCCGTACACTTCGCCCTCCTTGTCCTTGTTTTTTTTCTTAAATTCCGTTCTTCTCTCTGGGCAAAAACAACAGATATCTTCCCCTCGAACCCTTTCAGACCCTCCGTATCCATCGTGTCGCCTTCTTCGTCAATTTCGAGCCCTTTCCATACGTCACCTACAACCCTGGCCCACTCCGTGGGTTGTCTACCCCTCTTCGTGTTTGCTCACGTCGCCTCCCAGGCTATTCCTCTCCTCTCTCATCCCACATGGCGGGTTGTTTCCCTGCTTCTCATTTGTCGTGTCGGAAGTTTTGCATCGCGAAGCAAAAAGTGCATGGTAAATCAAACGGCGACAATCCATCTCAACTCGTCGGCTCAAAGGATATTTGTGGGTTGAATGCAACAGTGAGGCCTTCACCCGTCTTTCTGAGTTGAATTGCACTCCCCCACTCCCGGGGGAGCTTGCCCCGGGGATGGCGAGCGTTTGAACTAAAATTTCCCGCGGGGGGTGTGGTTTCAGAAACAAAAACAAAATCCTCACTTCGGCGGTGCAACTCCGTGTAGTTTACGGTATTTAAAACGAGCTAGAGCTCTCTGTGCGGGGAAAGAGTGCCGTTCTGTTGGACCCTCAACCCTAACCTCAACACCTCTTGTCTGCGGGAGGAGGAGCGGCGGCGGGTGTGTTTTTTTTTTGCTTCACATGAATCCAGAGTTTGTTGAGGTACCTTTGCCCCGTGGGGGAAGCTCTCCCGAACTCTGAACCGTGGTCATTCAGAAGGCTCCTGTCCCTGAGGCCCCCAACTCCCGTCCTTCTGCGGTGCTTTGCTGATAATTTCTAGTACGAGAAGAGTGTCAACCGCACCTCTCTCCGCTGCGTACGCACGCACCGAGCGCTTGCCGCTGGCAAGTACGAAAGCGAGCGAAAAAATAACCTTTCATGAGAAAAAGTGCCCACAACGTCCGGACTCGAACTCATGACCTGCGTGCTAGAAGGCTTTGCGCGAGGATACTAACTATATCACCGGGGCGACCGGTGGTGTACGGGTTTGCTACATTCGTATGCATAGCTTTAGTGTCATAACGTCTGCCTCATCCGCACTCACTCACACTGCCTGCGAGTTAATGCGGTGCTTAACTTTCTTCCTTGTTGGTCCATGACGGTGGAGGACGAGGTACATGTAGAAAAGAAGACATCGCCGAGTCACTGCGTGGGGTATAGTTTGGAAATTGGCAGCATTGGCACCAAAGGCGCCGAGCGCGGGCAAGCCAAAGTCTAAAGGCCGTAATTCTGAGCCAACTTCGCGAGCTTTGAACGAAATCGAGAAACGAAACATTCACCGAGGAGTGAGTGTGGCACGCAAGCTTTCCTATTGTACGAAATATTTCTTTTCGCCATTGGTTGTCAACATAATTCGAAATCGGCGGCGAAAAGGTCGGGGCGTACGAACGAAGAAATTTGGAATAAATCAAGAGCGTTTTCGCCTCCCTCTCGGCAACTCTGGGGCTTCGTGTATGGTACATGTAGGGAGATAGCATCGTATACCTTTTTTGCGGGAAAGAAAAGATAAATCTGGTAGACTGCAGCACATGTATGCAAAGACATACATAGTGACAGATTGGGGGTTGCCTACCATCGTCGAAGACTTTGGTGATGGGCGGTGGTTGCTTGTATTTGATTTGATACTTCCTCTGTCTCATAAGTCAGGTACCTCAATACAACACACTGGGTGGGTGCAACCGTGTTAGTGATGGTAGCGTAGTCGGGTTCGTTAGAAAGATATGACAAACACGAAGCGATAGAAAACAAAAAAAACGAAGATCTACTTCTGTACCTAAAATTTGGCCTGTTTTGGAAGAATTTTTTTGAATATACTTTTGCCCCGCAAGTGTCTTGGTTTTAGTGTGGTCCCCCCAAGTGTATTGGTCTTAATGTGAACCCCAAGTGTCTTGGTTTTAGTGTACTATTATTCTGGTTTGAGTATGGAGACGCGACGTGGATACTGAGTATAGGGGGGGTTGGGTTTCGGGATCTACTGATGTTTCTTTGCCCCGCAAGTGTCTTGGTTTTAGTGTTGGCACCCCAAATGTATTGGTTTTAATGTAGGACCCCCAGTTGTCATAGTTTTAGTGTGGGACCCCCAAGTGTCTTGTTTTTGTGTGGAGGTCACTACTATACTGATTTTAGGATGGGGGCGCGACATGGATCGTTGAGTAGAGGGGGGGTTAGGTGGAAGGTTCGGGATAATTCTCGCGTCTTTTTGTCGTGTTGTCAAGGGTCTGTGCGAAAAAAAAAAACGGACACATCGGCCCTACCCCTCCCTTCCGGAGGGGGGAGAAATTCGAAACATAACCACGAATCGTCGAAAAGTTATTATGAGGTTTAGATGGATTGCAAACATGCCTCGCTCTCGTTACTCCTTCCGCATCTGCTCGTAAGAAGCCGGCCCACGCTCAGCCTGGCTGTAGGAACACACGTACGGCAGCGCCCCGTTCCTACAAAAGTAGAGTACATTGGCCAAAGCTCGAAATGAGCGAAGCAGCTCAGCTAACCATCCAATACAACCACCTGCCTTGCAAACTTGCCTTTGCTGCTTCTAGCACTGCACAACAACAGGGAACTTAGTCTCGCAAATCTACTCGTTAGCCTTGGTCGTGTTGGGTTACGTTTGGCTTGATCAATACTTGATCAATCTATCCCTAGCCCTAACCCTAACCCGAACCCGAACCTAACGCCAAGGCGCCGACGACTCGGGGGAAAAACCGGGGATACATGGGTATATGTCCCCGCCCCCCCACCCCAAATCACCCCGGTTTTCGATTAGTAGGTCTATTATGCGTCTTGAAATTGTTGTTGCACAGACCCTTGGTGCTGTTGTCAATGCCCCGCCCCCCGCCTCTCCTGAAAAGGGGCAAAATACGGCCGTTTTTCGGCCGACTTCATTTTTTCCGGCCGTTCGGTCGCATGGTTCAAGTACCAGCTGAAAAAACAAAAAGTGCTTTAGATATACTAAAAAACTACGAAGATTTCAACGAAAAAATCGGAAAACAGATCGGACACCGTTAAGAGGTTGTACAACACGAACTGTGAAGTGTTGACAAATTATGAAGACAAACGCAAGAGCACCAGAAATCGCACAAGAGACACACTAGACCAGTCGGAAGGCATCGCGAAAAACAGAAATCGTTGACTCGTGCACAGGGCGGCAGTAGGGGCTTCTCAAAACATAAAATGGTATATTGCACGCGTCTACCTCCACACGCCTCCTTTGAAACCAAGATGAAAATCCACCCAACTCTTTACTCAATCAAGTCAAAAAAAGGAGCCACAATGGCAGGCGCTCAAATAAGCTCTGTTGTGTTGCCAGCAACCTGGTAATTAGTACTTTAATAATATCACTAGAGGACATTCTATGTCAGCGGGGGGTGCGTGTTGGCGCGCTCAAATCTGTTTGGGTGGTGGTGATATATATGAAGCGTAGTTGCAGTGGCCTACAATCTCTGCAAACCTCCACAAATTTGACCGACACCCAGTGTCTTCTACTGCCTGTGCTCGCCGCCACTGACCCCAATCTGCTGAACTGCGGGTTCACAGCAGTAGCTAATGCCGCTAGCTAGTTCGTGGAGGTGAGCACGGCTGCGACAAACGTTGGATGCCGCTTGGTTCTGGCGCAGGTTTCGGACTGTTTTCAGAGGCCGGGCTGCGACCCTCGATATTTCAGCTCCAGTAGCAAACCTGAACGTGCCAGCACGCACAACGCCTCTTGAAGGTATCGCTACTGATATTATGTACTAATTACCAGGTTCCCAGGCGGGAAGGTTGTTTTCTTTCCTTATGTTGGATTATTTTGGATAAAAGTATGAGAAAAGAGCCAGCGTGAAAACCTGTATTCTGCAAACCCCTGATGAGCCCGTACAAATTTAGGTACCCTAGCTTGTGAGACAGAGGAAGTTTGCATGGTAAACAGAGCAGTTATTAGCAGACCATTCACGAAGACAAATCGCCCCCGAAAGGTTGTGATGAACAAATACCGCTGGAAGTTTTTGTGGAATTTTGTCGGTGCTTAAAAAGGTACATGTACATATAGAAAGCAGGTTGCTCGTTGGACATACACAACTCCGAACCAAAAATAATCGAAAGGCGCCCAATCCATGCGAATAGTTGGTAATGCTTGAAAGCGGTTGTTCGGGTCAAACATCCGAGGAACTTGCCAAGAGAAAAAGTGTTGGCGAGGCGGGAGGCAACGGTCAACAAGGTCCCCCAAGACTGCGATTTGTCCTCCGTGTCTCCGCTGACTTTTGTGTACATCCCGTACCCTCGCCGCCGCTTGGTTTTCTGATTGGCGAGAAGGCTCTTGGCGTCGATCCTGTTTGGTAGCTGGAAGCCTGCAGCAGCCCAGCCCATCCGGTCAAAACATGGCGTCGACACAAGAATCAACGTCTCGTCGCCAGGAGGCACAGGGTTTCTCGAGGTCCAGCTTCGAATCATTGCGCACACTCGGAAGCCGGTACAAGGGGAGATCGAAGAAAAGCGAGATGAGCACCATAGAAAAGGACCACGCACACCTGAGCAAAGAAGTGTACAAAAACCCCGACGGCCGGAAGATGATCCTTCGCGCATACATTCATCATCGCGATGAGATTCCTGCCGAAGGCACGAGGCCTTCTGTACCACTGAACGGCGAGAGGTGGGCCGTGTATCGGGCTCCCGACGAGCGGCGGTTCGTCCTTGCCTTTAGAGGGACGAACATCACAAGTCGTGACGACCGCACCCACGACATGAACCTCATCGATACGCCTATCGGTAAACACAAGTGCATCATGGACGCAGCGACATGGTCGTTGCAAGTGGTGCTGTTCCTAGCAAGCCGGCTTCGTGACGGCACCTGCCTCAAGTTTTCTTTGACGGGCCACTCTCTCGGTGGTACCGTGGCCATGGGGGTTTTTCTCCTCCTGCATGATGTCCCCGGTACTGCAATTCGTCTCGCGGCTGGTGGGGAGATCTTTCAAAATGTTGGTGGTCTTCCCGATTACAAGACATATGAGAGAGAGTTCCTGGTCCCGTGGAACGTTGCGAAGGAAGGAAGGACCGGGGCAACCTCGCCGTATGAGATCGTCGGCGGGGACATCTTCAACCCTGGTGCTTGGCCGACGCCAAAAGATTTGGCCGGTGGGGTAGCAATCGCAGCGACAGCTACGGTCAGCGTCCCCATCGCCGCTGCAGCTACAGCCTTCGCTTTTGTTCGCTCAAAAAGCCGGCAGAGTCGTGAAAGCCGCGACGATCGCGATGTCGAATCCATCGACTCTCTGATCATGACGCACCACATACTTGGAGACCCAGTGTCACTCAACTTCGGCCTTGGCAAGGAAAAATCCTATGGCACCTTAAGCATGTCCAAGCACAACCTGAACAACTTCCTGAAGGAGAAGAAAGAGCGCTAAAGATGAAGAAAAAATTCATTGCCCATATTGTGCTGTCGCCGGGGGTGAGTATCGCTGATACTCTGCCTTGCATTTGTGGACAGATAGGATTAGGCGCCCGTAGGTGCAAACCTGAGTCTAGACGCGCAAGGGGAGGGGAAGGCGGGAACATGTTCGGCGTGAATGCTGGGAACGGACTTTTGCTTTTGAAACTAGAGTGTGGGTTGTTTAGGTGTGATGCTACGTTGGCTCGCTTCGGGTGAATTGCAGGGAGGGGCACACATTCCTTTCGTGAGCGGTAGTACTGGTAATAGGAGAGGCATGTGGCACTGCTGGTGTAGCCTATTACCTGAGCAATGGGAATTGGGCGTGCGAAACGGTTTCCACAGTGTGTTTTTTTTAGGGTGGATCACGTCTCATTTGTGCCGAAGCGTCGTGAATATGAGGGCTGTAGTGAAGACTTTCATGATGCGCATGTGAAATTATGAGTATTGGGACACTTATAGATAATGACGAAACTGTCCTGATGAATCTGCATATGTGTATTATATGCGGTTCGTGGTCGTACCTTCCCGATTTCAATACTTGGCCAAGTAGTAGAAATGCGGTGGGTAGTAGGCACGGAGGATATTTTGAAGATCAAGAGCCGAGCGAAGATCTGGTTCCAAGACTGGTTGTCATGTTAGAAGCGCTCACAGCCGTCCATGCATGTTTTGAGCCGCATGACGGTCATTCGCGTGTTTTAAATGTATGCGGGTTGATATTCGTAAGCAAGTTTCCCTGAAAAATCCTGAAATAGAAGTAGGAATGGTTCCTGCAATGTTTCCGGAGCACAATACGTAGAATGGTACTAGTATCGGTACCGGGTTTTATGTCGCCGGAACGCTTCCGGACTGCTTTATTAGTTTTTTTGCGTACACGTCTCCGGTGGTACCGACGGGAACCATTAACGTTCGAAGGACTCAGAGCGCGCACCCGCTTACCGGGCTCACTCTGTTTCCTGCCCAAGATCAACATTAACAGCGAGACTCCAGAAATATTTGTTGGCCAACTCTCTGCCTGACACATTGATCAGCCTCGCAGACTATCCTCTGCAGTGCTCACTCTGCAAACTAGACACGTTGCGGTGGCATCATTCTTTGTCTCGTTTCGTGCAAACATCTCTTGGCTTGCTTGCGGACTAGCACCTGCTACTAGACCAGTTTTCAGCGCGAGAGAGACAGCACAATTTTCGTCGTAGGCCACCAATGACTCGTCGTCGACAACCGCGTCTCGACAGACCCTCGACTTCAGAAATAACCTCAGATTCGCACACGTTTCTCCCGAAAGCCACGCCGACAACTCTGCTGAACCAACATCCCGCTCGAGCATTATCGAGCATAGGTTGTGAAAATATTTTCCCTAGGGCGTTCGGCGCTGCACGCTTGACACCTTACTTCTTATTTCCACCGTCCGCCGGCACGAGAATCCATGAACGCCCTTTTACCGGGTCTACGTCTCGCAAATCAAATCAAACCTCAGTCGATCGCGTGCGGGTAGGTAGACCTGACAGTCTCGCCTAATCTATGACCAGCACCGCTAGACAGACGTCCGAAGACGCTCCTTCCAAGTAATTCCAACATAAGTCACGGGATCGTATCTTACGACAACACGGTTATACGATGCACCCCATCCATGCATATGCCGCTCATACGATGCAAACCACCCATGCATAGACTAAGCAGCAAGATAAAAAAAAAGAGGCGGAGCGCCTGTTGTCTGTCTCTTCAACTGTTGTGCTGCTGTTGCTCTTCACGGACGACACAACAGCGAAAAAAGTAAGTTGCGCGCATCGCGTGCAGCCCGAAGCGACCAAGACGATATCCTTACAAACTTTGCAGCACATTCCGAGCATATTCAGCAACAGCCGCATGGCCACTCAGGAAGAAAATCACCACAAAAAACAAAAGGTTGTGGCGCGAAGCACGCAGGACCCTTTTTCGCTGTTCAATCAGCCGTTCCCATGGCATTAACAGACAAGCAACAGCAGTCGAGGCCGAGTCGTGTCCGCCACAGGAGGCGGAAGCTGCTGAAACTCGGGGAGGGATCACGGTTTGCGATTCCCTACCGAACCATGCTTGGGGCGGCACGAGATTTGCACCGTAGCTCGAGATCAGCATTTGAGACCGGATCGGACAAGGGGCGCGGGATGCAAATGAAAGTTCCACCCATGGATATCGAACGATGAGACTGCAGCTAAAGCTTCAGAATTGCCATCATGGTCGTTTCTATCTGCACTACTACCGAGACCCCAACCTATTGGTTGTGGTGGGAATTGATCCATCAGTAGTCCATGACGTTTGAAAACATCACGAATTCGTATGGATAGAAAACAAGCCAGCTCGAAGGTAAACTGTCTCCGAATCCTACTGTTATGAAAAGCCTTTAGGCGAAGCAAGGCTGTTTTGTTGTCAAAATTACCCTTGCAGAAGGCCTCATATATATGCCAAGTGGTTGACGATGGCTTAGATAAGTCGATTTGTGCCTTTTGCCAAGACCACCATACGTTGAAAATGCAGCAGTAAGGAGGGTAGATCTAGACGGGTTGAAAGTTCCCGCATACGGTGATTTGCCTTACTTGCAGCTCAATCTTCGAGGGCGGATGGATCCTGGCTTTTGGATCGACTTGTCGATGCTTCGACCTGCGGGTGGGTTGGCGATTGTTACATCTACAAGAACGGACTTGGTGCAGAGTTGCGCTTCTTTTACTCCTGCGTGTAATCCTGGGGGGATCACAAATCCATCTTGTAGAGCCCTTTTCCCTTACTAGTGCCTGTAGTAAATGGGGAATAGTCTTCAACCGCGATTGGCATGTGGCATTCATTCGCGTAATTCTTCAACGTCACACGAACCATCCTGTTGTGCAGGGAAGGTTGAGGCATGTGAATGTGCGTGTTTCATTACTAGTATCGACCGCGCTAACCGGCTGACCAATGAAAGACGTCAGTGCCAGCGAGTAAAAACAAGGTCCCTAGAAGGGGGCCAAAATTCGATTTTGTTGAGCCTGTTACGCACAGGGGAGATATCGCTGTGTGCTGCTCGGGAAACCGTGGAAATACAGGTAGCTTTCTCTGACGTTATGAATTCATTGCTTATCTATCTTAGACTCGTTTCTTTGATAGAGATGGGTTCGTTGGGTCATATTCAGAAAACAATATATAAAAAAAAGCGCAATGCGCTCTAAATGCGAATGTGTGTGTCTCTCCGTGCGTGTGTACGTGTTCGCGTGTGATTTTGAACCGCACCTTCGGCGCGGACGTAAGACAAGATCAATCGGCCGTGCGAGCCCCACGTGCCATGGCAGTAGTGAGAATGGACGGCTTTCCCCTCCCATGCCACACCGATACTTCTTGTGAGCCAATAGTTTATTTTCGGAGCGTCTCTGCGATTTTGTGTTTTCAACTCACCTGAATCGTTCACGTAAGATGACACCCCCCTCGAATTTGCACAATAATATATGTATATGGTATATATGTATTTTTTCTCCCATCATTGGACTCTGTTGTCTGTCCCTCTGGCCCCCATCCCCCACTTCTACGTGCTAGAAGACCCAACCGGGGTCACATAGCCAGGCGGGGTTGGACCCCCTCCTGCGGTTCCTGCCAGAGATATTTTTATTGCGAGAAGGCTACATCAATCCCTTCCCTCGCGACTTATGAAGTCGATCAAGTTTACTAACAACGAGCTTTGCAGCGCATCGCTTCCAACGGACACCAGAGATTAATTAGATGGTGATAAAAAAATTCAAATTGTCAGGATTCAAACCCACAACCTGGCCCTCAGCAATCTGCGAGGTAACCCACCAGACCACCGGGACGACCGGTTATGAGGTTATGTATTCATATTAATAATGCAACACCCCCGCCGAAATGTCCCTTCCCGCCTTCCCCCCACCTCTCCAAATAACACTTTATCAGTATTCTCCCCCCCATTGGACAAATAGTATGTTTCGGGGGATTGAGGGGTGTACTTCGCGGGGAAATTACTTGAAAATGGACTCTTAACAACATATTCGCCTGATTGAGAGCGAAGTATCTGATTGAGAGCGAGAGCCAAAAAAATTGAAATTTCGGGTCCAGACGCCTCTTGCCATTTCTTGGCAAGTAGGGGACGGGCTATTCCAAGAAGCGGTGCAAATTGAAGGTCTCATCAGCAGCTTCGCGAGCATATGCGTGTCATCGTCATCGGATGCTGCAGCGAGGAGCTAGACAAGTTGCTAGATTTGCCCAGATTGGCTATTTCTGCTCAAACTGTTTCAGGGCGGTATCGCGTCGGGCGGTGGGCTCTGCTGTAGCTTCTGCTCCCGGCTGTAGCTCCACAACGAGAGACTCCCACAGGATGACCAAGGTAGCGGCTTGAAGCTACGGGCTATCCCTTCAATTCAAGCTACACAGCAAGCTCCACCTCTCAGTGATAGTCCGGCTACAGCGTATCGCGCAATCTCGCTCTCAATCAGATGCTACGCTCTCAATCAGGCGAATATGTTGTTTCTTGCGTCTGCTGCGCGTACACGTGTCGCTGCGTTTCTCGGCCTCAAATTGTCCGTTCGCTAAAACCAAAGTATCGAAGTGTGCGTCTGGCCTAGCTTAACCACACATTCCGAGAAAAAAAACAATCCGTGAAGATCCTGATTTTACCCTCAACTAACAATTTGCAGCAGGACATGTACTCATTTAGCTAAACAAGTCGCAAGTTTCATTTTGATGCTTACACTTCGCACGCGTGTGCCTCCAGCGTGTGTTGTTGTTGTTGTTGTCTTCACATGTGTGGTCACAAATGAATCAAAAACAGTTTTAAATCGGAGCATCTGTCGATTTTGAAACCCTCTTTGAAGTTTCAGTCAATGAAATGTACTGCCGCATTCGTCCCATCATTATTATTTTTCGCCATCAAGGTGGGCACCTGGGCACACATGTATGTGTGCCTGGGCCACATCCGCTCATCGCCGTAACAAAAACGACCAATTTCGGTATGTAGCACTCTGTGTGTAGTGTCAGCGTGTGGCAAAATGCACCCACATATGCGCCCCTGACCACTTTTTCTCGCCCCACTGGCACAATGCCCTCGCCCCCCCCGGTGTTTACCATCGGGGTTGGGTTTTCGTCGCTTGGCAACGACGTTGTAAAACAAGCCAATTCACTTCATGAACTCGGCAAGCAGATTACCGTTTTTTTTCTTCTATTTTTGTTTTTGGCGGAAACCGTAATGGTGGTCGAGTGGATCATGTTGTGCGGGGTCGAGAACCCTCACTCCGCGCAAGGGGGATGATCGCACCACGTTGTGTTAAATCGGTCAAGCACCCTCGAGGCAGTTACACAGTTGTTTTGTTTTTTTTGTTGTTTCTCGCATTAGNTTTACCATCGGGGTTGGGTTTTCGTCGCTTGGCAACGACGTTGTAAAACAAGCCAATTCACTTCATGAACTCGGCAAGCAGATTACCGTTTTTTTTCTTCTATTTTTGTTTTTGGCGGANAACAAAATGATAGAAAGAAAGACCAGCTACCGCACCAAACGAGAAAGAGCGTCGAGGAGACCGATCAAAATAAAATAAAAGGAGAACGGGGAACGCTTCCCACACCCGCCTACAACGCCGGAGGGTTCCGTGCCGGGTTCCCGCCGACCAGGCATCCCCCGCCCTGCACCACATCCCAGGGGGTGCAGCAAGACGGGGGGCGAAAAACAAACACATATATATTCCCACAAAAATAAAAAATAAAAAAATCGAAGGACAACGTACACCAGTACCAGGTACTACAGCAGTGCAGTATGCACCAGTGCTTACAACTGTCTCTGGAAGTGAAAGCACCAGACAATAGATAAAGTCATACGCAGCTGTCATCCGTAGGCAAGGAAGTAAGCACAAGATGCCGAACACCCTAAGCAGGATGCAGCGCACCCTTCATGCGACTCGCCGAATACCTAACGGCGCTTCGCGCTTGATGTGAGAGCCTGGTCCGGTGAGAACCGTCCCGGCTTTGTAGGGATGCGAGGTCAGTGGTCTAACGACTACGGCATGCACGACTATGATACACCCCCCCACTGGTGCAATGTTTATGATATGTGCTACTTTTGTGCTCCCTACTCCCCTGTCCACCGCACCCACCACGTTTTCCTGACCAAAACCGACGCAGGTGCCTACGGGATGCGCGAGAGACATGCCCGCTCACCGGGCTGTAGTATAGTCAGCCAATCAGAATTAATTCGTACATCGCATCTACAATTTTTTGTCACGATTGATAGCCAATCAGGAATCGTCCTGAATCGTGCACGTATAATTTTTCAAGGGTTTGTACGATACGTGTACGATTGAAAAAGGAGAGGTGCCAGTCTCTCCCCTTTATTCAGTAGGGATTCGCCTTGGAGAAACGCCTGTGTAGAAGATCATTAAATGAGATGGCACACTCACGACGACAACACCAAAGTGACTGAAGTTGCGGTCCACCCACTGGGACAAGAAGAAGAAAACCGTTCGCAACGGCGTCGCACTCACGACGACATCCATGAAGTAGTGACAAAAGCGGGACCCATACAAACACGAATGTGGGGATCACTTCTCCGAGCCAAACATTCATTGATGAGTATTGATAAGTCCCGGGCGAAACATGTTGTGTACCTTGGTGCTTGGTGGGAAGGGTGCCAGAAAACAGTGGCCAAAACATAGATAAAAATACTGATAGTATACAAAACGTCCCACACTCGGGAAACTTCGCCCGATACAAATTTTCCGCCGGTGAAATACAAATTGACCGCCGGGTGTGATAACCCGAGGCTGGATATCTAGAGCGTGATGGCTCGCTTAGGTGACGATACTCGTTTGCTGGTGTGATAACCAGGGTGGCGTGAAAGCCGGCACAAACACAAACAGATATGGCACGATCGCCTTGGCGTGATAGCCGGAAAATAATTGAATTGTCCACCTCACATCATGCACATATACACTGTAAAGATACTAGCTTGCCACTCACACACCATCATCCGAACGTGGGTCCACTCAAGACGCATACTGAATCAGCTGATGGCGACACAAGAATAGAAGTTTAAGTCAAAAGCTGGTACCTCATAGTCCAATTCATCTAAACTGCAGAACGTCTGTTCGCCTGCATTTTGCCGAGGAAAGTTCTTTGCCTAAAATAATCTGTCAATGCGTGAATACACACAACAAAACATGTGACCGCTTGAGAGATGATGACAACGCACAAAACATTGCTGCCGCAAGAGAGAACAAGCTTCGACACACGTGTGGAGCCCGCATGGCTATGCTACAATTGAAACGGTACACAGCTGATGACACTCTACAAACACGGGTCCCACGAGCAAGCGTTTACCTGCCAGGCATCTGGCGGAACCGGGGTCACGGCCAAGAACACCCCGGCAACACACGGGAGTTTGCGTCAAGCCCCAAAAGGACGGAAAGGCATCGTTGGCAGGGGGGGGGGATCGCTAGAAGTTGAAATACAAGAGAGAAAGTGCATTCATACACGCGTACACAAGTACAGAGGGAAGCATTCGGGACGGTAGAGCCGACACGGTGGCCGTGGTGGCGGGCGAACAACAGCTCCGTCCCGCATACGCCGCCACCGATCTTCTCCAAGCACCACGAGGCGCATGCATACGGCGTCCACGGCAACAGAGTACAGAGCCGCCAGCAGTGGAGTAACACTTTGGGACCCGAATCATCGAAGAGACGCACGAGACGGTGGGTGCTTCAATTACACAGTCCACCGGAGGCCATCTCAACCCACGGAGAGGCGGAGCACTAAATATCAATACCCGCGTGTCCTGGTCTCGGGCAACGAATATACATCCTGCAGGTGTATGTAAACGGCACCTCCCTCGAGCCCGCGCGATGTGCCGAGTCCGAGCGGGGGATAAGGAAGGGCGGTTTTGTGAAAAGATGGAATCGTCCTCGACGCATGTTTATGCACGTGATCTCCACAGCTTTCAGGTTTGTGTCTAAAATATATCCTCCGCAACAAAATAATTCGTTGACCATTTGATCGACAGAGTGCTAGAGCGCGAACTCGACATTCGGGCACTACAGTATGCGTCGCAGTCGCTTTGACCCACTCCGCATACCTCCGTTGGTCTACGGATGACAAGAACTCTCCATGACTGACCTTGATTTTCGTGGTTAGTCTAGTCAAACGAGCTTCAAGAAAAAGCGTTGCACGTCCTTTGGACACCCGAGTTCGATTCTCGGACTGGACACCGTATTACGGATAAGAGAGGATACGGTTTGGGGTGAACCACGTGACTAGTTGAGGGGTAGAAACTGTGGTCTCAGGACATTCCTCCAGGACCCTGAAATGGTCAAAGAGGGCAATCAAAGGGAGAGAGAACACCGTATCCGCATGCAGTGATAACCGATACCTCTTCGACAACAGCCTCTCGATCGGTGCCGAGTTCGGTGGACGTGCTTGGACAGCGGTGGTGTGAGCCTCGAAGCACTCCTCGGTCATGGATACGGTTTGGCTTTGACTATGGCTAAGCACTGGAATGTTCGAACAAGGAGTTTAAACAAGGACAACCGAGGAGTTCAGACAAGGAGTGAGCTCGGGGGGTCGCGCGAGCTCAAGACAAGGGGCCCTGCAAATACACAGAGCTCTCAACCAACCATGGGGACAACGCCAAATTCCCGAAGGGTGCAACTCCATGTAACCGTGATTGAATAACCGCTAACACGATGTCTTGGAACCCGTCGTGCATGAGAAGCGTTGCACATGAAGACGTCTAGGAAACTTTCATCTCTTCAGCTTGCGGAACGTTAGTTTATCAGAGGTGACCCACACCATAGCGACCCGAGTACAAGACAAGACAAAATAACGCATTGTGGAGATTCATGAGCTCAATGGACCATCAAGGACCGAAATAACAGTGTCCGGATAACGTAGGGTGCGTGCAGGAAAACAAATCCAACACCCGTTAGCCCAAAAATCGAAAATCTGGTTCCGTAGGGGGGGGTGGGGTACTATTGTGGTTAGCATGCCTTAGCGGTAAGACCATTGACTGCGTGTCCTCGAGAGGACGGAGGATTGTTCCCACAGGACCGATCACCGATGGCCAATCGTTCCTTCCTACTTTGCCAAACGTGGCTCAAAAACGTCTTCCCTAATGCATATTATCGATATCACTTCTTGCCTTTTCCACCCACTTCCTATACTAGACTGTGCCCCAGTACCGCTACCGTCTTGTGGCTATTCCATCATGCCTCAAATATCTCCCGGGGGCATAATTTTACAGAGATCGCCGGGTTTGATGCTGAGGCACTTTGGCCGAGGCGGGGACTTGTACCAGAGATCCTCGGGATAGAAGGCGAGGAATTTGTTGCTGCTGATGCTGATGGTCTGCGTGTGTGTGAGTGTCATGTGGGCGTGGAGACCCCGAACAGATGGCGGACATCACCCCTCGAACCCCCAGGCTGGTCTTCGGAAGTTTCATAAATACTCCGGATATCTTTCGGGAGTAGCCTGTAGTTGTCTGAAGAATACTCCACAGCAAAAAGCTGCAATCAGTGAGTGCACGCCTGCAAACAGTCTTGATCGTGCCTACATGTGACTACACGCAACCTCTTCGTTGCGGGTAACGCGGAAGTACTGAGGTATGTTTTGTCGAAGTGAATGTCCGAAGGTCAGAATCGCTCACCGAATGTTTTGTGTATTATCGGTGACTCACGGAGACGTTTTTAAAGATCTCCCTTCTCCCGGGGGGAGGCGCGTAGGCGGATGACACGAAAAGTTTATCTTCTCAGGTGACAAGAATGCTTCTCCCGGAGTGAACATTGGAGGCGGATTCATGATGTCGGTTGCGTCGAGCTAGCGGTCTCTACCGCTATTTCTCACCATTGATGTCTGCCACCTACTACAGACTATTATGCGTACATGTAGACCGGGCATGCATGCGGTCGAAGGCAACGCACACTCCAGGGTGGTCGCGACAACTAGCAGCGAACGTTGAGCAGTGATGGCCGAATCGAGTCAACGTGCTTCATAGCCTCCGTTTAACACCGTTGGTCGTCACCACGCTCCGTTAGTCTAGATGCATACCTTGTGCAACAACATACGATGGGCTGCACACGAAGAACATTGCGTGATGAGCAGTGACGCATGGCACGTCGAAGATTTGACGGAAAGACATGATCTAGCGGGTAGATGCGATAAAGCTGGACACACCGAACGGTAACGACATACACAAGAGATTTTCGGTGCAGTACCTCCTGGGTCCAGAACGCTGTTATTCAACGCCGAGAAAAAATAGTTGTGTAGGTGCGTAGAACACAAGATCCGCGAACCCACGGAGGTCGGCAACAACTACTCCACAACATGACTGCCGGCGAACACGCCATCTCGAAAACGATGTATGGCGTGACAAGTCTCTTCTACGCTATACGGAGTGATCAATAACATACACTGGTTAGTGTTGCCTAGAGTGAGTGTGGGTCTTAAGGACCACCCCCCTATTAGGAACCACTTTTTTCAAAAAAACATATCTTGCCGATACCATCGCGGAAAGCCTTTCTGTTTTTTTCTTCGTGTTGCTATGGACATCACCTTTCATTTAAGCCTAAGTTTACTCAATTTGGTGGAGGACTTCGTTCTACACAGCATTCTGCGCCAGGTGATGTATGCTTCTTTTTTTTTGGTGCTGTATGGTGGCTCCGGCTAAGCCAGGTCATAATAAATATTCGGTTTAGTGTGGGCACCACATGTCAGTATTTAAGGCTTGGGGGACCTTATCTCGTGTCGGGCACACACCCTTTTTACAGTGGCGTCAGCGGCAGGATGTCATCCCTGCAATGTCAAAGACCCGGGTTCGAATCCGGGCACGTGAAACTGGGTTTGTTGTCCGCCGCCAGCCGGTCGGGTTCCGGTTACCGTACATACTACGGGGGGTGCGTCGTGTTACCCGCGTATGTGTCTACGATGCTGAGCTGTCCGCTCGCTCGTATCCGGGGGGGTATGGNTGTCATCCCTGCAATGTCAAAGACCCGGGTTCGAATCCGGGCACGTGAAACTGGGTTTGTTGTCCGCCGCCAGCCGGTCGGGTTCCGGTTACCGTACATACTACGGGGGGTGCGTCGTGTTACCCGCGTATGTGTCTACGATGCTGAGCTGTCCGCTCGCTCGTATCCGGGGGGGTATGGGGGCACCACATGTCAGTATATAAGGCTTGGGGCACCTTATCTCGTGTCGGGCAAACACCCTTTCTACAGGTGCCCCAAGCCTTATATACTGACATGTGGTGCCCACATTAGTACAGTACAGCAGTATTCTTAGTACAGTATCGAGAATCCGTACTAAGGTTAGTACCAGTCCAGTATGTGAGAGATGAATACTGTACTCACCTGAGTACGGTACAGAGACCCTGTACTAAACTCAGCAGTACGCTTAGTGCAGTATGGAGAGCCGTACTAAACGCAACAGTACGTTTAGTACAGTATCGAGAATCCGTACTAAGGTTAGTACCAGTCCAGTATGTGAGAGATGAATACTGTACTCACCTGAGTACGGTACAGAGACCCTGTACTAAACTCAGCAGTACGCTTAGTGCAGTATGGAGAGCCGTACTAAACGCAACAGTACGTTTAGTACAGTATCGAGAATCCGTACTAAGGTTAGTACCAGTCCAGTATGTGAGAGATGAATACTGTACTCACCTGAGTACGGTACAGAGACCCTGTACTAAACTCAGCAGTACGCTTAGTGCAGTATGGAGAGCCGTACTAAACGCAACAGTACGTTTAGTACAGTATCGAGAATCGGTACTGAGATTAGTATCAGTACAGTATGAAAAACCGTAGTCTACTAAACTTTAATTGATATTGACCTATATAATGACAGTTTTCCGTGAATGCGCAGGCGGCCATGTGGTCTAGTGTTTTGTTAATCTCCGCGGACCCAGTAAGAGGCAGGTTCCAACCTCGGGTCGTGCACTTTATTTTTTCATCCGCTTTTTTTCCCTTTTTTTTCTATGTTGTCCCCTCGATTTTCGTCCAAATGGGGGCAAAAATCGTCTGTATGTCAGATAGAGACTAAATCAACCCGGATGACAACAAAAAATTGCATGGTGTCTATTCTAGGGGTGCTTGCCACGATGCCGAAGAAAAAACGGGCAAAAAACACTTGAAATCTCTTTGCGTAGTCCTCAAAGTAGGCCATTTTTGGCCCAAAAACAGGCAAAAAAACACGGGGATTTCTTGTTTTCTCCCCGGGCATGCATGTTTTTCTTAAGATTTTTTCGGGNGCTTGCCACGATGCCGAAGAAAAAACGGGCAAAAAACACTTGAAATCTCTTTGCGTAGTCCTCAAAGTAGGCCATTTTTGGCCCAAAAACAGGCAAAAAAACACGGGGATTTCTTGTTTTCTCCCCGGGCATGCATGTTTTTCTTAAGATTTTTTCGGGAATGCTTTGTATTACTACCATAACGATACTTGCCAAAGGAAAAGTTCTGGAAATCATTAGAACGTGCGCAATCAATACGAATTCGAAGTGGTCCTTAATCGGGGCATTTGTGTTTTACCGGTAGTTTTCCCTGACAAATGAATACTACGCTGGCACCATGTCATCACCACATGCATTTTTTTGTTTTTTGTTGTTTCATCGTTTAGGTCGTGTTATAAGCTAACGTTCGATACCTCTCTGTCGCCACAAATCGTCAAGACACCCAAGAACGACCTCTCAGAGCGGGGGCTCCGTCAAGTGGTCCTTAATCGGCACATTTACTCTAATACTTAACAGATGGGCAAGTTCCTATCCTTGTTCACAAATCGAGCGCTCTCGCGCGTAGGAACAACGACCCGCCCCGAAGCGGCAAACACCGTTTGACTCACTTTCCGCCGTGCCTGCCATCCAAGGCAACAGAATCGCTTCGCGGCAAGGTAGAGAGCTGCCCGAATAGAGCATAACGATAAACTCCTTTGTGGGCATCTGCATCGCCGTTTTACGAGACAAATATTGTTCATGTGTCCATCGACACTCCAACACCGCCACAAAAACACGACAGTAAACTGCAGTATCTTCCTCAGAGCTCTTGCTCCATTCCCATGTCAACTACCAGGACCTACTTGAAGAAAAAACACCCTTCAACTACTGAGTTCCACTCCGAAATACTGATGGTCAAACACGATTAACCCGATACCCGACGCGTGAACTGCCTCGGATCTCGGTATCATTGGATCCCCTGATGAAACAAACAAGCAATCCACGGCCCCCGCCCCGTCGGACAAACACCGTCGGACAAACTCCGCAGCAGCAGCAGGTGGCTCACTCCCGATGTCTGGTCCTGTGCGCGACTACCGGAATCGATGGATGGTCAGAACTGACTGCGATCCGAAAACCGGAAGGGCGGGCTTTCGCTTGGACCTTGCCCCCCCATCGATTTGTTCCGAACAGCAGCAGCAGCATCTGGTGGACTCGCACCGGATATTCCATTCTGTACGTGACTACCGGTATGGACAGATAGAACGCAACAACGTCGATATCTGCATCAAACACAAAACCTTAAACCTTGCCCGAGGGTACCACCGCCAACACAGCTGACATCGCTGTCGCGCTCCTGTCGGGCTATCCATGCCATCCTCCGCTTCGCCTGCCACGAGCCTCGAGATCCCTCGCCTTGCTCCCTTGAAAAATAACGCCCTCCCCGGATTCGCATCCAAGGCAGAACACAGAAGACTCCAAGCAACGTGAAATAATTACAACGACGCATGCGCTGTAGCGCAACATCCGCCAGGCATCCATGCGTTTGCAAACAGACATGCTGGTCGGGAAGCTCTCCTTCCATCCTGTTTGTCAACAACCGATCCTTGCCGTGTCGCGTTGATCGTTGCAAGCGCCAACGCCATCTCCTGCTTTTAGAGGCAAACATATGTTCCTTGTAGCGTCAGCGCCACACACAGCGAGATCTCCACCCACACATGTGTCCGCTGTTGGCAAGTGGGCCTTCTTCATTGCTGAACGGGCAAGCGCGGACGAGGCTGATAAAATCAAGACAAAACACAACCACGCACACTATTGGTGCGAAGAAAAGTTTCCGCGAACCCAAGCACGCGCTCCCGCTGCTCCGACAATTTCTCCCCCCACGCATGCAAGTCTCCTCCGAGCGGCAATGGCTGAGCTCCACATCCACGCACGCAGACCTCCATCGAGCGACCATCACAAGACGCCCGTCGTTCAACACAAGCCAAGTAACATCCATTTATCCTGCCGGAAGTAGGCAAGGCACTCCTCTCCTACGCTCAAGCTCAACCCCATCCTGGCTGCTGTCCTTGGGTCCCAGGGTTGTAGTCCGCCGGGGGTGGTGCGGGTGCCGGGGTGTATACCGTCTGCTGGGACGCCGACTGCGGACCGGCGGGAAGCGGCGGGAATATCTGGTACTGCTGCGTTGGTGTCGGCAGCTGTTGCTGCAAATGCTGATGCTGCATCAGCTGCTGCTGCTGCTGCTGCTGCTGCTGCTGCTGCAGCTGCTGCTGCTGCTGCTGCTGCTGCTGCTGCTGCTGCTGCTGCTGCTGCTGCTGCTGCTGCTGCTGCACCAGCTGCTGCTGCTGGGCCATCGAAAACTAATGCGCATTGAGCACGGCGAGGAGGGGTACACGAAGTGTTGCGGGAGATGGAGATCTTGGTCACGTACGGTACAGGACACTTCGAAGTACACAAAAATTCGAGCGTCTAGGAACCCTGCGTCGCGGCTCTCGCCTTCGTGGTATCGCAACACAGAACTACAGAGTTCTCTAGTTTCAACTCCAAGAATGAAGTTGCTCGAGATACGACCAAAAGTTCTTGACATCCCAAAAGCCAGTTTCACACTTTGTGGCGATGCGTTCTGCTCCTCAAGGAAAGCCATGATCACCGAAGCGCGGGGGGAGATGGCTCATCCGGCTACAACATACCTGACCGGTTACGTAGATACATGGGCAACGCCCGCAACGTCGGGGCAGGTACTTTTCCAACACAAGCACGAGATGGTCAACTGGTGGACCCCGTCTGGAGAGCACTCTCGTGCGTTCGACTAGTGTAACGAAAGTGCAAGGTACACTAGAGTACGCGCATCTTTCAAGCGGAGTAATGGCCAGAATTTAGGGGGTAAGGCTCATTTCATCTTTGAAATAGAAACTATCTGTTGTCGTGCCGAAAGAAGGATCGACACGAAACAATGTTGCCTCCATTCCTGAAAAAAACTGCAGGGAAGAATGCAAACGAACGACCTTGCGAACCTTGCGCTACGCCAAACAGGTGTCAGATGTAAGGTCGACACCGAGGGTGCCTTGATTTTCCTCAGTGAAAAGGCAGCTGCAATATTTGGTTCTATCCCCATGAATGTCGGTGAACGGCAGCATTGACGAAGAACAAGAGACACGTCAGTCCTGATGACTAGATCGAGGGGCTCCCGCTCAGTCCCTCGTACACAACTTAACTGCTTCTTCTGGAAAGTGTTAACTACCAGTCCAGAGAAATTGTGATTTCGATAAACGTGATAGCTGGCAAAACATAGGTGCACACGGTGGTGGTGTGGGTGTGATATCCCGTGCCCGTTTCCGCCGGCAGCGCGACGGTGGGGGAAATAACGATATTAGCACCTCCAACTCAATCCCGAGCTTCTCTTGAAAGCACGTGGGGTGATGCGTTGGACACGAGGTCGCAGCAAAATCAACTTTCTTGAACTACGACGTTTCCTCAACCAAGTCGCCCCCCAACGGAAATCTCAGCTCTCCCAATTGGAACTCCCAAGGGGGGCAAGGTGAGTGGCTTGCGTCACACGTTACCAACATTAGGGAAAATGTTGAAAACAAAATGCACATAAGGGCATCAATTACGGGCCCGTCGCGTAAAATCAGCTTTGCATAATTAGAAATACCGTAGACAGAGACGTGTTGTTAGGGAGCAGGTGGAGAGTAGATATGTATTAGGGTCTCAATCGTTGGGAGAAAAGTGCAGTTTCGCGATTTGGATATCCGACGTTCAGTTGGAAGAGTCAGCCTATTTTTCTCAACACACACCTGCACGCTCTGCTGTTGCTGCGGCTGGATGGCTGTCATGCTTTGCGGGGTCGCCACCACCGAGTACTGCACGCCTGTCGCGCTCGAGCTCTGAACAAGACCCGTCGCCGGCAGCGGGGGCTGAACAACCGCCGTCTCCCCCGGCGCTTGCGCAATTCCCTGAACCCCGGTTGCCGCCGGTGATGCCACCACCGCCTGTGGAATGCCATACTGCTGGGAGGAACCCTGCAGTTGCTGCCCCGTCGTCGACACTCCCAGCGTAGCATACGTAGGCTGTTGCTGGTACGAATAAGCATACCCTTGCTGCTGTTGCCCCGCAGCGCCGGCCGACTGCAGCACAACCTGTTGTTGTTGCTGGTGCTGCTGCTGGGGTGGCCATTCACTTCCGCTCGCGTAAATAGCGCTCGAACCAGCGGCAATGGCGGACACTACTCCTGCTGGTGCTGCTTGGGCACCTGTGGCTGGTGATGCTGCTGCGGCACCTGTGGCTGGTGCTGCTGTTACCGATACTTGTGCTGCCGGTGCTGCGGATTCGGCGTCGGTTTTGCCGGCGGAGCTCCAAGCCTGGCTCCCGCCACCACTGGTGTACTCCACCCTGCCAGTGGATGATGACGTCGATCCAGCGGCCGCAGAAGCAGTAGCTTCGGGACGAGCAGTGGAGGTGACGTGTGTGTCTGTCTTGCCGTACGAGGATGATAGTGCCACCCCTTTTGATGCAGCAGGCGCTCCGGCCGCAGCAGGCGCACTGGCGGCAGCAGGCTGCTGCTGGTGCTGGTTGTATGAGACATACACGCTGCCGCCGCTCGCTGCCGCCGGTGTTTGGTACGTGTAGTGATACTGTTGGTACTGGTGCTGCTCTTGCCCTTGTTGCGTTTGATACTGCTGTGGTTGTTGCTGTTGCCTAGGTCGCTGTTGACTAGGAGCACCTCCCACTTTCTTTGCCTCTACCGCGCTCGACTTCGTTCCCCCGGCCGTCGCCTGCACCGCTGCCGTCTTTGGCTGCTGGTAGTGTTGAGTCCCAGCGCGCGGCTTTGCGCCTCCTGCTGGCTGAGCGTGAGATTGCTGCTTCCACTGAGGCTGTTGCTGGCCCGGCCCGCCGCTCAGGGCTCCGCTGGCCGCCTTCGACCCCAAAACATCTGCAGTCTTCATTCCAGCTGCGCTTCCATTTTGCCCTTCCTTCATCTTGGGAGGGACACCAGACGCCAGAGTTCCGGATCTGCCACCACGAGGCACGGCCGACGTGGCGCCTCCATTGCCTACACCGCCCGTGCTGCCGGCAGATCGCGTCTCGTGAGCGCCGTGACGGGACCCGGGTACTTTCCCAGCGCCATTGTTTCCCGCCCCAGTGGCATGGCTCGACCTTCCCTGCGGCCCTGCAGTGCCGGTCAGGGCAGGCGACGACTGATTGGCACCGCTCGACGGTTGGTACGGTGAGCCAACACCAGTCCTGGCCGCTCCTGTCCGCCTCCCTCCTTGACCCGGAGAACCCCCGGCCGGGGAGGACTGGTACGCGGAAAGGTCTGTCCGAGGCCCCCCCGAACGTCTTCCACCACTGCCAGAGGCACCGGAAGCCGTACTCGGAGGTTGGTACGCCGACAGGTCAGTCCTTTGACCACCACCCGCTCGCGCTGCGGCACTGCTCGCTGAGGACGTGGCAGAGGACGGCGGCTGGTACGCCGGTAGGTCGTTCCGGTACGCCCCGCCGCCGCCGCCGCCCCGGCCGCCACGTGCCTGAGTGGTGGCGGGCCCATGGTAGGGGGACATGTGCGATCTTGTGGTGGCACTAACTCGAGTCTCTTTCGGGCCTTGACCAGTGGGGGCTTGGTAAGCGGACAGATCCGTCATTTGCGGGCGTTGCCCATCGGTGGCGGAGGATTTCGCAGGGCCGGCGGGGCGTCCCCCGGCGCTGCGAGATGGGCCCGTCTCCTGCTGGTTCTCGAGCGCCAGGCCCGGTGTTGTCTTGCCCTCACCGGCACCGGGGGTTTGGCCTGCACCGGGCGCAGCAGAAGTTTGGCTTGGACCACGGGCAGTGGCAGAAGCGGCGGTGGCGGTGGCGGTGGCGGCTGCCGGTTCGCGCTGCTGCTGTGGCTTTTGCTGAGGCTGTTGCGGTCGCTTCACCTGTTGTGTCCGCGGACATTCGTGTTGACGTGAAGTGAAGTTGACGGGGAGCGCTCCATCGTCAGGCAACTCTGTTAAACTCATTGGAGACTGGTATGCAGAATGACTTATCAGGAGCAGCACATCAGCATACCAGCACCAGCACCGTTGGTCCCCGTGTTGGAATCGTAATAGACAGCTGCCTCCACCTACTCTAGCCTGCATGGGCGATAACCTGCCCAACGTGTTGTCACCCCTGAGATGTTACACGTGTCTAGTTCCAATACAAGGCCTACCCTCTGCTACATATTTCCTAATAGGAATAGAATGTGTAACATGAAACGCAAAACGAGCCTGTCACGCCAGACTGCTAGGATCAACGCACACGCCAGACAAATCCGTTGGTGTGCCTCCAGCTTGAGTGTTGAATACATGTACAACAGCGAATGGGTCCAAGTGACGAATAATAAGGAGGATGGGAGAACGCGTTGTTCGTGTGCTTCCAGCGAGGAGGGTGGGGTTTCTTCTCTCGTGTCCCGGTGAGGACAGCGAGGGCATGGAACGAAGTCGTGGAGACGGTATTGTGAGCGGTCAAAGACAAGAAGGTCAGAGATATACTGGTGTGCTTGGGGCAATATTACAAAGCTCGTATTGTGAGCGTGCACCGTTGAAAGAATTGCCCATACGCCAGACTTCCCCTGATTCTTGCAGTGGGAGATCCCCATCCGTTTCTGGAGAGGAGGCAAATATCATACAGCAACAGCAAGGGTCGTCAAACGACACACTCGGCCCTGACGCCGTCGAATCACAATTCAAAATTCTGGGACTCCCGCCGTATGTGCGAACGCTCTCGCACAACACAATAATTCGTTTGAACTTTGGTGATACGCTAGAATATTGTTCACTACGAGCTCGGACTTCATGTGACAAAAGCCCAAGAACGCACATTTGGGATGCAGAAATAGAACAGCAAAGTGCGCCACAGCCGTTCAAGCTTATCCGTGTCCTCACCTCCGTGTCGCTGAGAAGAGGGATGTCCATTGTTTCAAGGTCCAACGCGGCAGCAGCAGGGTCCGTGCCGCGACTGCTTACACCTGCTGTAACTTCCCCCGCCGGCTTACTAGCAGCAGGCGATTGGTGCCCTTGGCCTCTACCCGCTCCCTCTCCTCCCCTCCCACCCACTTCTCCGCGACCGCCGCCGCGACCGCGGCCATCGAGTCCAGGGCCGCGACCGTTGAGTCCAGGGCCGCGGCCATCGACACCAGGCCCGCGCCCGCGCCCGGCACCGCGGCCATCAACCGGCCCTCCACGGCCGCGCCCCCTACCTCCGGCGCCCCTACCGCCGACACCCATCATCCCGTCATCGAAAGAGCCCGAGTGCTCCCTGCGGGGCGGGCCCCTGCCGAATTGGCCAGGGCCGTGCTCTGAGGGTGGCGGGCCACCGCTGCCGCGCCCGTGCTGCATGGGGTATCCCCCCCTTCCGCGCCCTCCTCCTCCTCCGCGCCCTCCGAGCTCAGACGCCGGCGGCGGGCCGTGGCCGTGCTGGTCCCCGCCGCGGTCGTACCCGTGCCCAGGTGGCCCACCCCGGTTGTTGTCGCCGTCGGGCCTCGGGCCTCCCGGTCCACGGCCGCCCAGGTGGGCGCCGGGCCCACGGCCGCCAGGTCCGGGCATCGGCACCCTTCCGGCGGCCGGAAGCCTCAAGTCAGGATCACGCCTGAGGTCGCCGGGGGGGACTCCGAGGTGGAGCTCGCCGCGGCCGCCACCGCCACCGCCCCGCGACGGCCCGCCGCCGTCGTAGTAACCGGGGTCTCCTCGCGAAGGAGGGGGGCCATCCTGCATCGGTAGGTAGTCGCCGCCACCCGGGCGTACACCGTGGGGTGGTCCGCCCTCTTGGGGTGGGCGACCGTCTCTCATCATCCGCGGGCGCTGCGGAGGCCCGCCCGGGTAGTGTTCGGCCTGGCCGTTGTTGGGCGGAGGGGGGCCGCGACCGCCGCTGCCTCGAGGGGGGCCTTGAGCATACCGATCCTCCTGACGGAAGTCGTACTGATTTGAGACCAACGGGTGGCGCAACAGGAGTACACGTTTCTTGGGAGTAAACTACAAGGCGAGGAGGACATTGATATGGGGACGCCAGTGAAATCAAAGGGCCGAAACCGGTGATCCGGTAGATGTCTTCCCTACTTGCAATGAAACTAACAAATAAGAATACTGAGTGCAACATTATGAAAAGTACAACATTTTCTATCCTGTAGTTGGAGTTGGATGCGCCCTGACTTCCTCCATACAGCATCTATATTCTTCTGTCGCATGGAACAATATGCACTGATATGTTCACTAAACTCTCCGCTCGAAGCGATTACGCCTACTCAAGCGGCACTCCTCCTATGTAGCATCTACACCTTGAAACGAGCGACATTATTCGAAAAACGTCAACGCTCGTTCGTATTCCAACGGGAAAACATGGGACAAGAAATGCACACACAGCACCACGTACCACAAGTATGCAAAGGACACACACCCAGAGTGCCCAAACGAGAGACGCGCCCAAGCTGCAACCGCAACGCCAGGTCAAGACAGAAAAGAAACGAAAAAAGCACCTGTTGGGGGTCCAAACCGCTGCCGTGACGAGGGTCGTCTCCGGGTCCCGTAAACTCTCGGGGGTCGGGTCGGTTCTGCAATCGCCGAAACGAAACATCCCAACATACCCAATTGAGCATGTGCAAGGATGGCAGGCGGTGATTTTGTCAAAGGGGTCGTAGGCGACCATAGCCACTCAACCAGACGTGTACGAAAGGAACAAAAAAAATAAATTGATTCGTTGCGGTATGAAAGAAACGAGAACACGCGACAACAAAATAAAAAACGATGGAGGAAAGAAAAAAATCGAGTTGTACGCAACACTCACGCGTTTTCCGACGACAGCAGTTGCGCAAACAAAAAGGCTCCAGGCGAGACCCGCAAACGAAGAGGTACAGCGTGCAAAGGAAGCTCGAACCAAATACCAAAGAGGACACAGAGCAACCGACCAGCGCAATACGGCCGGCTGCTCTCAGAGGCTATAGAGGAGAGAAACAGCGGCACGGCCCGGTCGCTAACCCCTGTCTCCCTCTAGCAAAAACGCCGACACAGGGACCGGGCGCGACATGAGATACTTCTCGCGGTTCTCGGAACGTTCAGGGAATAATTCATGTAGATTCCGTCAAGCATGACATACGTACCCGTAGCGGGGGACCCCGCATGGGCTCGTCCTCGAAGGCGTCCTCGTACCGACGCTTGTCCGGCATTCTCTCCTGAGCAAAGACAGCATGCGATAAATAGCGGCATGGGCAGGAGTGGGGGTCTTAGGCAGACCTACGGCTGAAAAAACAAAGTACTGTAGCGTTGTACAAGTCTTCCCACTCCAAAAACAACCAACCCATCCGAGCTCCGGTGTTGTACACCCTCAGGGGACACACGATACTGCGCTGCTGTAATGATGGCCTGCACGATGCCGTAGACGAATAAAATGAAAGTGGGCCTTGAGTTGACACAAGACCCGGTTAATCCGGGAGCGCGGTAAGGTCAACAATCATATCAAAACAACGATGCGGAGGAGGGCTGAGAAGAAGGGAAAAGTTGAAGTGCGACTTATAAGGACAGCACGATAAAAACATGGAGAAGGGACGCCCCTCGAGAGCCTCCAACCCCAACAACAACAACAAGCAGCGGCTATTTCCATTTATCGGGGTGCAGCTACCAAAAAACTTGTGGATTTCGTGCCCACCGGATGCTGCTGCTGGTGCCCAGGAGGTGGTCCCCGACGCGGCGGGGAGCGCTGTTCATAGTACGGGTCGCTCGCACGACGGGCTTGCGGCATAAGCTCCTCCTGCGAAGAGTAATCCGTCAAAAACATGCAGGCAAAGGAGGGGGCGGGGGACACCGTGTCGTTTCGCCAAGGGTCTGTCATACGGGGTATGCCAGAGCATCCCGCCGATGATCTGAATGCACAACCCCAAGTTCTCCGTGTCAGAGCCGTGGTTTTCCCTCCCGATTTGAGGTGTTATCGTCCCTGTCTCACCCTCTCTTCTCTGGCTATTCGCGCCTGCCCCTCCCCCTCCCGCTCCCCCGTCACTTGCTACCCTGCCTTGACCGAGCCAAAGATGATCAAAACTTTTGCGAAACCTTCCTTCGGAATGACAGCACCAACGCCCACCCACCACCCGCAAGACTGCTGTACATTCGCTTTCGACAAAGACAAGGAAACGCGTCATACCGGCTGCCGTGGGCCCCGCGGCGGGTAGTAGCCCGCATCTTCGTACTGGTCGTCGTAGTACTCATCCTGCGGCGGCGGTCTTGCCTGCAACAGGCAACAGCAAGGCATCGCCCAACAAGCAAGGTCGAAGGTTGATCACACCGATGTAGCTGTCGCGGGTAAAGAAGATTAAACAAAAGCAAGCAAGCAGCCTCGGCGAGCACCATCGACAATGCAACAACGCTCAGCCCACGTGCCGGCACAAATCTCATCTTTCACGCAACTCCCGCGACATTGTATCCTACAAGCATTTCCAACAACGACGACACACCCACTAACCTCACGCCTGCGCATCCTCAACGGCCTCTCGGCACCGTCGTAGTACTCTCCGTGCGGAGGCATGCCCCTCTCCGGGTGCTCTCCCTGCGGGGGACCCATCCTTCCGGGCCCCCGACCGCCACCCCTCGGGCCCGGCCCCCCGCCTGCCGGGTGCCCCCTACCGCCGCCCGCCGGCGCACCCATCGGAGCCCGCCTCGGAGGCGCGGCGCGTGGCGGGGACTCGTCGAAGGCAGACCACTCTTGGAACCCGCTCCCGCCGTCCGCGGGCGGTGGTGCGCCCCCCCTACCGTTGCCACCCCACTCGTCGTCATCTTCGGCGCCGCCTCCTTCGTCCGGTCCCCAACCTCGTTCCCCGGGGGGCAGGGCGAGATCCTCTCCCGGAGGCCCGAAGGGTGCATGGCCGCGCCCCCCCCGGCCGCCGCCCCTTCCACCTCGGCCACCACCACCCCGGCCTCGACCACCCCTACCCCTACCCCCCCGTGCCTCAGGGTCGTGGAAGCGGGGGTCAGAATCCTCCCACTCCGGGAGGAGCTCGGCGGGCGGCAAGGGTCTTCCCCTCCCCTCACCCTCCCACTCCTCGCCTCTCCTGCCGGCGGCGGCCTCTCGGCGTGACGACGGGAGCGGCGCGTACTGCGGCAGAAGCTCCTCCCCCCAGTACGGGTCCTCCGGGTGGTGCTCGTCGAACGGCAGCTCTTCGGGATAACCGCGGCCGCCGCCGCCGCCGCCGCGACC